>JAMPIV010003605.1:0-60000 GCA_024509875.1 Oreohelix idahoensis
CCTTATGGGGGGGGGGGGGGGGGGGTTCCTCTGAGAGGAGAGAGAAAAATAATACTTTTGTTCTCTCAGGCATGCCTAAGAGGCAAAAAAATGAGGGGTACATTGTGGCTGGACTATACCTGTAAAAACAATTAGCTACAGAACACCAGTGCTGCTAGAGAATATGGATGGTGAGGTTTCTGACAAGGAGGGCTTGACGCCAAAATGATGTCAATAAGGAGGTGTTGTTAAAGGGAACCTTTAAAAGGGAAACTAATATGAGTTATGGTATGTAATTCAGTGGAAAGGGACTAAAAGAATGGAAATGGGCTGTCTAGGGAAAGGTAAGGAACATGGGATTGTGTGTGCTGGAAAGCAGGAAGTTCATTCTTCCCAGTTTTAGAACAAGAAAGAAGAAGACATAGATCTAAATTTAACAGAAGGGGAAGAAAAGAAAATCCTGTCTAGTCACTAATAATGGGACAGCTGATAATTAAAGTGGCGTGTATTTGGAGCGGCAGAGAAAGGTGGGGACCACAGTCCTTGGAACCAAGATTGTGCAGGGGAGGAACCCCTGAATGCAGTTAAAAAGTCACTAGCTGAGATTCTCATTTTAATCCTCTAGATGGCCCTAAATATCCCCAACCATCAATCAATCAATCAATATCCTTTAGCTCCCCAGTGAGCATAGGCCTTCAACAAACACATGCCAAGTCCTCCTGTCACGTGACATCCGCTCAAGTTCTTTCCACATTTTTCTCATCATTTTTGCTTATGTCTCCAGTTCTCTTCTCTGTGTGTTTCTTGGTCGACCTCTGCCCTCTCTTTCCATGGGGGTTCCAGAACAAGGACTACCTTGTAATCCTATAAACAGGTTTCCTCAATGTTTGTTATAAACATTGCCAGCGTCTTCTTCACATCTCTTCTACCACTGGCACTTGTCTGGTTCTTGTGATCAGTTCCACATTAGTGATCTTGTCATACCATTTCAGTCCTTTTATTCTGTGAAAGCACCCATTTATGAATTATCCCCAAACAATAATTGACCCAAAGGATCGTTTATATTTGAACATATGCCCTGATATAACCAATTGATCTCATATGCAGGTTGAATGGAATGTGCCTAACTAAAATCATCCACCGTTTGGTGACTTTATTGATGCTTGTGGATTAAAATGCCAGTATGTTTATTCCTAAATATATTGTGGAGAAAAATAGCAAGAAACAAAATCAGCTAATGAAAAATATTCTGCAAATAGTATTTATTTCTATCTCAAGACTGATTATGTTTCTATTTCATTTGTTTGTATCAAATCATAGTAGTGTACTTAACACATTTTCCCCCTTCGGTTTCTACGGTAGAATAGCAACAAACAATTAACTAATGAAATATATGCCTAATGAGTGTTCTAATGCCATGTCTTTCTATCTCAAGGGATGTCCACATATAATGTAAGGCAATTTGTGCCATTTTTGTTACTCCCCCCCCCCCCCCCCCCCCCAAAAAAAATTTTTTTTTTATTTAGGTCACAAATACCTAGACCCCCTTCTTATGTGAGATAACTAATGTCTTTATACCCCTTTCTTTCTCCCCTTCAACCAAGTTATTGCATTATGAAAAGAAAGAATGCAATTGAATGTAAATTATTTAACTAGGTCAGACAAAAGAACAATCTTATAAGTACAATAGTGTTTAATTAATCAGGTTTTCACAATAACTACTTTTCTGGTTGTTACATTTATTTAAAATATCGCTCATTTTGGCTTCAATTAATATCAAACAATAACAAATAAAAGTAAAGTGAAAACATCAGTAACTTCAATTCTTACTTATGTTAAAGTTTCCTAAAATAAAGTTCAACTTGAGAGCAAATTCACAAAAATTCGAGGCTGAAGATTAAAATATTAATTTAAGTTGTCAATGAAGGAGTTATTAACTATTGCGGATAAAAGTAGAAAATGACAATGGAGGTTACAGAATCTATGTTGTTCTGACTTTTTTTAATGAAAGAAGTGATCCTCACACGTATTCTATATGTGACATCACATTTCTTCTACCACCCCCTCCCCTAGAGTCTCACATCATCACAAAAATTGTAAACCCCCCCCCCCCTTTGTTGACAACCCCTTTCCTTTTGCAGTTATTTCTGTTTCTTTGATTTGTTAATATCAAAGTATACAAGTGTTTACTTTTGTTTATTTACACAATTTTAATTATTCTGTTTCTACAGGAAAGTAGTTAGAATAGGAGGGAAGACAATTAATTTCAGCGGAGAGCAATCCAATTTTTATCCATGACATGAGAAGATGAGGAGTATCTATTTGCTACATGAAGAGAACCAGATAAAAATATTTTGTTTGACTGTTTACTTGTGTATGATTTATGAAAGATTTAAAAAAAAAAGCTACTGCTACATCAAGATGATCAACTGAACTTACAGATTGTGTGGCTGAAGTTACAGATTGTGTGACTGAAGTTATAAATTGTATAGCTGAAGTTATAAATGGTGTGACTGCTGAAGTTGAAAATTGTGATTTATTTACAGAAGATTAAAAGATCAAAGCATCACAATAGACAGCTTGGAAAAATTGTGGAGAATATGTTCAAGCTGAGTGAAGAATTACAGTAAATTGTTTGTGCTACATGGTTATTTTTTTTTTTTTATGTGTATATATGGCATGGTATTATATTTTATCATTCTGAAAGAGAATTACAAAATGGATTTATTAGCAGTTTCTCTGAAGTCTTACTGTATGTTTAAAACTGGATACAGGTGCTGGAATTTGTAGAGGTAACTTTTTGTTGCTGCTTGTTTTCCTCCAGTGCAGTGATTAGGGTTTTTTTAAAAGGCTGTGAAATCTTAAACAATCTGTGATGGCCAATTACATTATTAGAAGTATTATTTGTTTAAAATTCTGCTATGAAACATGATAGCCCACCGTGGTTCAGTGTTTATGTTCTTCTGTAACTTGTCTGTAGCCAGCAATCCAGACTCTTTTCAGCTGTCTCTGAACCATGTCACAGTTTTCCTTGACGGATACGCTGTTCGATGACTTAGTTGAATTTCTTACTTTGGATGCCTTGTTCATATTGTGGAAGTCCCCCCTGTTTTGTCCATTAGGTTTCTACATGACGGTGTAGCTAGCCCCATGCCCAACATGTTATAGTTGTCTTGGATGTCACGATTGTTTGTCTGACTCTTTATTGTTGGTCTGTGCTATTACATCTGATCATCTAATAGGAAGAATATGACACTGGCCTGATTTCTTCATCATTTCTGTGTTCACTCCTTTAGGAGCACAGAACCATCATAGCAGCTCACAGGAAACCTGTGCCGGGGCATGTCCTCCTGCATTGTTGGTTATTACAACAGTTTATTTTTAAATGATGAAACTACGAGCCTGACCCACAACCTTATATTAGTTGCCTATTACGGTATGCCTGAGGGATTGTAGCCCCTGTCATTCATCTCTTCACAAACCCCCGGGGAACTACAAGTAATGTGCTTACAGAGGTATCAATACTAACTCAGTTACCTTGTGATTGCTTTCAGCAGTGAAATCTGTGACATTTCATTTAATATAGCCCCATGTCAGATACTGCCACAGGGGAGTGAAGTGTTAGAGACTTCACTATACTAGAGACTTCACTATACTAGAGACTTCACTATACTAGGTCCATTTTGATGAGGTGAGTTGACCAATTCCTTCATAGCTGCCATTGCCTGACAGAGTCAGGTTCCTATTTACAGCTGAGTAGATGTAGCATGACACTACCAGATTTTGAACTCTGTACTGTGTAACTTATGCTCTAACCACTCTGCCAATCAAATGTGACATTTCATTAGGTAAGTCAACTCACATAAATGTGAGTATCCATGCAGTGTGATATATTTTTGGTAGTACTTACTTCTGACATGATTGTCTTCTTTTTTCTAGCTACCTTTAGAATATTACATTTTATTTTTGTGGCTATAAATCATTGCTTGTGATTGACGTCTGTTGTGAAAATAAGTAGTACTGTAATTACAATTTCTAGACAAGAATTTTGTATTTGTTTATTTGAAAACTTGTTTTTATAAATTTGATAAGTCTTTTCCTAAAAAAATAATGTTTTACGGTGTATATATATGATACCAGTTTATTAAAAGATTTATCAAATAAAGAATAAGCTACCATTAAAAAAAAACAGTTGAAAGCCTTGTTATGATTGACCTGTAATCACACATTCGTCATATTCATAACAATATTTAAACAAAAAAGAGTTGTTTGTAAGTCGTTTTGAATTTTTTGTTTTTTTTTAATTACCCGTTGTTGATAATTTTTCAATAATTCTGATGTATCATGGTTTGAACAGAAATCATTTGCTTGCACACTTTTTGTTTGCCTAATAATTGTATTAATACCAGGAAATTAATTCTGAGATTTTCTTAAAACCTAAATTTTTTTCACTGCTTGGTTATTGAATGATCCTGGGGGCGGAACCTGTCCTCCTACCAAGCACATCAACTGGGTTGCAGATGGTTGAAGAACCTCTAGATATAGGGATTAGCTGTGAATACTGAATAAACAGCCGTGAACAAAAACAGATATTCATGCAGATTGGGCTTGTGATTCTTGCTTGGTAGCGTATCTAGGAGAGGGTAAAACTCTTCAAACCACTGCTGCCTTGCAGGAGTATTCGTTTGCGGGAAAGGCTTCACGAGTAAACTCTGAGGATAAATCCGGAGTTGGAGTTGCTAAGGCAGTCTAATGTTGACATTATTCTGGCAACTCCTGTGGTGTGGCTGGCACCAAACTGTATCAGCTACTGCCGTTCCTTTAGACCTACTGGCTGCGTGTAGGGGGAACATGCTGCTTGGGCAACAGCTTGATATCCATATAACTGCCCAAGCTTGTGCCCTGGAGAGGACACTCCAGCTTTACCCTATGGTGTCGGCAATTCATGGGAAGTAGCAGTTACTGGTTATAAGTTATTATATTTATGTTTGTACCAACAAAGTTTGAGATTTTCTTTAAAATTATATTTTTAAATTTTATATGTGGTTGTTTGTTATATATGATTTTCTGTATTCCTTTGTTTGTACTTACTTTACTTAAACTGATTTGTTTCCTTTCTTTAAATCTGAAGTTTCATGTTCATACACTTTCAGATGTCAGCTTGAGTATGTTTAAAGAAAGAGTGGCCAACTTCTTTTTCTTCCTTCTTCCTCGTTCGTCCTGGAAAGGACGTTGGTTGAGTTGTGTTGCTGTTTACAGCAAAGCTGCGATATTTCCGCCTTTCGGCCCGACACATCCAACTTATGCGCAGCATTTTTTGGGGACTGGGTTTGCCTTCCCTCTTCGATCCCTACTCTCTCTTGGCCAGACTGCAGCGATGCAGCCTGTTTCCAGGACCACCACCTGGAGGTGGAGTAATGTCTTGGTCAGCTCTGGTTCGCTAATCCTGATGCAAGCTGTCAAGCTATGAGTCGCTGTCTGCATTCATCTCTTTTGCTGCGTCTTCAGTCCCGGTGGTCAACTTAAGGTTGTTGGTATCTCATTAGAGTTTGTCTAGAAATGGTACTGGTGATGGTCATATGTACTTTCTCTTGATATGTTGTGCACTTTTGTATGTTAGTACAGTAGACATTCAAAAATCCGGCAACCTCCGGACCTGAGGAGTGCCAGATTTGTGAAAATGCCGGATTTTTTATGGTTATATATTCTGTATATATTTAACAGAAAATGACTACCTGTACACTTTATCTGCGATTGACAATGCACGATGTTTACGTTTTACACCACTTCTTTTATTTACTGAATCCATAATGAGGCTAAACAGCAGCAAATAAATGATAAAATGAGAAGGAATGAGCAGGAATGGCTGTTAACACGTGCAAGCAAGACCCAAACAGCTGCATCAAAACATAAACTGCTCCAGAAAACAGTGGCGCGCCAACGCGGTAAATTTAAAAATGCGCTCCGAAATCCATGCCGGAAATCTGAAGGAACCGGATTATCGATGGCCGGATTTTTGAATGTCAACTGTATTATCACGATCAGTTCTTGCTGCTGTTGCACCACCCGTTCAAACATAACAACTGTCGTTGTCTGTGTAGACTGCAGCAACATTACAGTAGAGGATGATAAGAAACTCTGTACAGAACATTACAACAGGAGGTAATCTGATCATCAGAAGTAGTCCCCCTGTCAGACAAGTGTTTTGATGCTTCAGGTTCTTAACACTCAGGATTAGAAGATGGAGGGATGTTAGCAGGGGTCAAGAATGCTAGTACCTGTTGGTATTTTTGCTAGAACCAACATTTGATCTGTTCCACTAATGTCAACATTTCTAAATGAGCCATTTCGTCCTAGCTATATCCGTTCTGCCAGCTTGGTGTAGTAGTAGTGAAGTTAACTATTCTGTTGTATATAAACTTATTTCCTACACTCTATTGTCCATTTCCTATAAAAAATGTAGCCACAGTTTTACAGAATCGGCATTGTCAGAGATCAACCATCATTCAACTGTGTTTGTGTATGTGCAGATGCATTGCAGCATATGTAGCATAAACATACTCACACATACACAAATGTGGTAAATGTGAAGGTAGTCCCATAGCAGAAACTGCCTTACGGGAGTGAAGTGTTAGAGACTTTACCATGCTAGGCCTCACTTAATGAGGTGGGGGTGGCCATTTCACTTCCTCACTACATTTGCCTTCTTTAACTCAGGAGCAGAGTCAGGTACCCACTTTTAGAGCTGGATAGACTAGAGTGTGATGTTGCCTGGTTTCAATATATATCAACACAAATTTCTCTTGCATGCTCCCAACTGCTCTTACTTTTTTCATTATTTGTTAAATGTTATTGAGCATAACAAATAAATTAATTCAGATCAACAACATTCACAATTTCTCACATATTATATTCATTTATATATGAAAAGAATGATAGCAGTGTTTGGAGATAAATGAAAGTAGCATAATGTAATAGTAATACATGGAAACAAGAACAGACATGTAAGGAGAGAACAAGAAAGTATTCAGTGAGATACTGGAAGATGAGACAGGTATGTATTTGAGAGCTGGCATTTGCTGATGATGTTGCCCTGATTGCTAAATCAGAGGCACATCTCCAATCCAACCTGCAAGTCTGGAAGGAAGAGCTGGAGAAGAGAGGGATGGTCATAAGCAGCTCTAAAACAAAATCCATGGTGATATCACGAGAAGAAAGAAGACATCAGATTAAGCTGGGAGAACAGGTCCTGGAGCAGGTCGACCACTTTAAATACCTCGGAGCTATTATAGACCGAAAAAGAGGCATCAAAGAAGAGTTGGCCACTCAAAAAGAGCAGCTGGGAGACTATTTCAGGCCATAAATCGAGGATTCCTCAGCAAGAGAGGTTTGTAAGAAAACGAAGATGGCTGTATACTGCTCCACCTATGTCCCTGTCTTGACATATGGATGCGAGTCATGGGCAATGACTACAACCCACAAAAGCCAGATCCAAACCTCAGAAATGAGGTATCTGAGGAAGGTGGTTGAAGTAACAAGAAGAGACATGATCCGCAACCAGACGATACATCAAGGCCTAAAATCCCACCCCCTGCTGACCCAAGTAGAACAGTCCCAACTAAGATGATTTGCCCATGTCTGCAGAATGGGAGAACGTCGGCTACCACGACAAGCATGGGAAACAAAGAGCCAGGGATCCAGACCCCCAGGACGACCCAGAGTCCGCTGGGAGGACAACATTAGACAATCTTTGAAGGACCGAGGACTAGAATGGAACCAGGCCAGGAGGAAGACAGCCGATAGGATAGTCTGGCGCTCTCTCTTCCAAACCTCTACACCTCACGGTAGAAGGGGAACGACTAAGTAAGTAAGTAACAAGAACAGAGTAAAGGATTTTTGTACATCTCCATCAACTCTGGCCTCAATTAATATCAATGAAGTTACAAAGATAGAATAGTTTGCAAAGCAGCTTTCCTACTCACACTGAGAAGACAAAAATGTATTAAATGAAAAAACAAATGACTAACGTTTTTGGGGGTAACAAATTACCACCTGATTTTGCCAGGCAGATACTGGTCTATTAAACCCTGATAATATTCCCTCATTTCTTCGACATCTGGCAAATCCTGGCTCTTTGTGTACAGGTCAAATTTGTTGAACTCTTTGATCCAGGGAATCATTTCCTTGTCTTTTTCGTTAGCGAGGTGTGTGTAGGCACCACCAGTGTGGTAGGGGTAGAAGGAGTGGAACCTTATCATGTACAGGGCTTCATCTGGCAGTGAATGGTTATTGGCCTGTGGGAATATGTAGATTTGATTACTGTAAACTATTAAAAGATTGGATAATGAAATGGGCAGTCAGTAAACAAAGTAGGAATAGCACTAGAAGCTACAGAGATGTGGTTTTACAGAAGAATGTTAAAAATACCATGGACAGCCAAATAAGAGGATGTCCTGGAAGAAGCCAAATTGCTTAGAAATATTAAAAATCTGAGTTTTATTTTTTTAAATTTGACATTTCAAATATACTGATTCACGTGTATATAACTTTATATTTAAAAAAAAAAATTAGATGGTTGATTTTAATAGAGCTTATAGTAACCTTTTTTTTAAATATATTGTTATTGTTGAACAGAATCGACATCATTGAACTCTGGACAAACCCATAGGTGCTCAATCTCCCTCAGTAAATGCTAACTGTTCCTGTAGCTTGCTGGTTATAAACGTGACGGATGCATCCTCTCATACGTCCATCTCTGCTAGCCTAACGTTTGATGCCAAATTCCAACAGTCTTAACCTTGATGATTCATCTATTGCAGTGTCATTCTCTAACAGGTGATCATTAATTGTTCTCAGCATCTCTCCCATATCCAGTGTCCCCACTGTTGGTGCTCTTGATGCTAGTCTGTCAGCTCTCTCATTACCGCGTCCCCTGCATGACCAGGACAGTAGATCCACACCAGCTCCTGCAGATTCGAAGCTTCTATGGAGGTTTTCCATTCATGCCTTAGCCAACCATTTTGAACCTTTCGAAGCATGGACTGAGAATCTGACACAATGACTGCCTTTGTTACTGAAGTTTCAGTTAGCCGCCTTAAGGTTATATATATAATGACCATCTCAAAGTACAGACACCAAACCCTAATTATTCAGTGATGTATTCTGAATGAAGATCAAGCCATAGTTCTCTAGATGGGGAGGATAGGTAAGCAAGATCATTTATTAGGATGCAAAGCAATCATAAATAAGATCGTACAAATAAGTGATAACCAAATGTCTATGGAAGGTGTATGTAAGAATAAATAATTAAATTTAAAAAATGTGAGTTATCTCGTGTTGAGAAGACAAACAAACAGTAAAATGTGTCCTCAAAGACTGTCGGCTCCATGAGGGAGGTAGATCGATAGCACGGCATACACCAGCTCCTTGAGGGAGAGTATAGCAGTGAGAGAAACCTGAGGTGGATAACGTACTTTACAAGGGAAACAGGTATGGTTTATTTGATGGTGAACAACGAAGGTATCATAGGAAAAGGAAAGAAGGTGAGATATTAAGAGATAAGGTCAACCGATGGATATGTCAAAAAAAAAAGTCCAACACAAAAATAAGAAGATATCAAGGTTATCCTATTGTACGACTGAAAAGTGAGAGCAAGAAATAAAACAACCAGAATGATACAATTTCATAAATGGGTGCTTGTGTAGAATAAAAAGGATTGGAATGTTATACAAGGTTACTAATGTGGAATTGATGGAAGGAATAAAAAAAATACCATTGGAACAGAAGGTGAGATGATGTTGATGTTGGATAGGACACACATGAAGACAACAAGTTGATAGCATAACAACATGAAGACAACAAGTTGATAGCATTACAATATGAAGACAAGAAGTTGATAACCTTACAACATCACCCAAAGCAAGTAATTCAAACATAATAAAATTGCGGTTTTTTAAAGTTGTTGGTGGAGTGGGTCCTTCCAAGATTAATTCCCAGAATAGGCGTCTACAATCTAAATAACCCACCCCCAAACAATTCAGCAGTACACCACTGATTACCACAAACACCACCTGGTTCTATAATACCACAGACAACACACTGAAACACTACCACTTACAACAAACACCACCTGGTTCTATAATACCACAGACAACACACTGAAACACTACCACTTACCACAAACACCACCTGGTTCTATAATACCACCACTTACAACAAACACCACCTGGTTCTATAATACCACCACTTACAACAAACACCACGTCGTTCTATAATACCACAGACAACACACTGAAACCAACGGGCTGATCACCCGTTTGCCAGTCACTTCGATTACGGAAACAACAGCAAATGGATTGATTTGCCATTGCCCTAAAGACGCCAATAGGCGTGATGGGAAACAATGGCAAAGAAAACCTATCTGCTGTTGCCCTAAGACGCCACTAGGCGTAGGCCACTGACTGCTTTGACGGTCGGTGGCTAAGGACGGAAGAAGAAGAAGAAGAACACACTGAAACACTACCACTTACCACAAACACCACCTGGTTCTATAATACCAGAGACAACACACTAAAACACTACCACTTACCAATAACACCCTATAGAGGTACTCATCGTGACCCCATGACATCATCACATTATCTAGCCCACAGTTTGGTGAGTACATGCCGTACTTGGTGTTGTAGCGGGGGTCTTGGAAGTCTGGGTTATTGCTGAAGCTTTCTACGCCAAACACGATGCTGGGGTCCGGGGCACAACCCACAACGAAAGTGTCTCCAACAGTTGCCCACTGTGGTTCACCCCACAGATGTATGATTTTACCAATGTCATGGATTAGCCCTGTCAACTGTAAATAATGTGAGTAAAGTTATGTCAGTGTAAACTGGTAGTCACGTGATGTTATATGTCTTTGCCATTCGCTGTCATGTGATCATTATTGATCGTGTTGCTCGCTATGGATCATGTAGCTACCACGTCTGCTAGTTCTCAGGGAGACTGCGTAAAAGCATACATGCCCTCTTACAACCTTGGTGTCTGTAGCAATATGTATTACATGACGAGGTTGTCAGTCACATACACATTCTCAAATTAGTCACTTCTCACGGCTTCTGTTCCCTGAGGCAAGTCATTCGCGACTTCTATAGGGTTGTGTATGGAAGCATGGCAACTTCATCATGTAAAACAAATTGTTAGAGAAACAAGTGCTCCAGGAGCACATAAATACAGGCTACTTGCAAGAGAGCTGGCTACAGTGATGGCTCCACGAGGAACAGAAAAAGTGAAATGATCATATTTTTTCATAATTTAACATAAAAATCTGGCATAATACGAGTGGTAGACTACATATAACTGAACTTTGAGACACATTTGAAGTTAGTGGAGTATATTATTATGAGTTATTAGAAGACTGTGGTAGAGCAGTAGTTAGTACACTGGCTTCCTAGCTCGGTGGTTCATGGTTCGATCCCCAGTTGAGGTGGGATTTTTTAGACCGCCAACGGCTCCAGGGTCGACCCAGCCTCATGAACTGAGTATCAGAGCAACTCTGGGAAGGTTAAGGCGGCCGGCGTGATGCTGACCACACCACCCCTCGTGTGCCGATGGTCAAGAAAATATGGGTATATTCCCAATATGCCTCAATGGACGTGTAACAGGATCCTTTACATATTAGAAAACATGCATATTATTTCTAATGTTAGACTAAAGTATTCTTCTCAAGTGGGAATGAAAGATGTGTAAATACCGTAAAATCACAAATAAACCATTCTGTCTTCTATTCTAGTCTAATAATCTAACAACACTAATTTAATAATAGAGTTAATAACATTGTAATTGTTGTGAAATAAATTGTGAGAGTTTTAAAATACAGAAAAAGTAAATTTGAAAAAAAAAATGTAGTCTCATAGCAGATAATACTGTAGAGGAGTAAAGTGTTAGAGACTTCACCAGACTAGGTCCAGCATCGAGAGGTGGGGGTGACCAGTTCCTTAACTCACAGAGCAGAGT
The DNA here is from genome assembly GCA_024509875.1 of Oreohelix idahoensis. Classification (NCBI taxonomy): domain Eukaryota; kingdom Metazoa; phylum Mollusca; class Gastropoda; order Stylommatophora; family Oreohelicidae; genus Oreohelix; species Oreohelix idahoensis. Next base: position 11,986 of record JAMPIV010003605.1, read on the forward strand.
CAGGTACCAATTTACAGTTGGGTAGACTGGAGCGTGTCGCCCCTCTGCCTCGAGAGACCAGCGCTCTAACCACTCGGTCAATCGGACGCTCAAAAAGTAAATACATTATGAAAAAAAAGACCACACAAAATTATATCATCTGAAGTTATGAATTAAACAGATATCCACATGTCCCGGGCATTGAACAGAAATATTTTTTAAAACTCACTGGAGGCAACAGATATGGTTTCTCAAAAGCATGATAAGAATCCACTGAGAAAACTAATGAAGAGTGCCTGAGAAGAGCTAATGGAGAAATAAATATAGTAACTAATATACGGAGACAATCAACAACCACTGGACATGTGATGAGAAGAAGAGCGCATGAATACATCGTGACCACGTGAAAAATAGAGGAAAAGAGACCGTAGAGGAAGACAGAGAGAACAGATAATGGGTAGCTTAATATGTGACAAGAGATTAGATCAACAACATCACTGATGGACAGCATCCAAAATTGGGAGCTGCGGAGGGATACGATTGTCTGTGTCTCGAGCCGCGGCACTACTGTCATAACTTTCTGTAGTAGTGCTCCAGCTTATTAAAAAAGGGGAGGAAAAAAGAAAGAGAACCAGTATTCGGGTTCCCTCAATAAAATATTTTTAAAAAAGAATCTGCGTAGACTGCGGCTTGTGCTATAGCAGTGGTTCCCAAATTCTGCAGCACGCCACACTGGTGCTGTACAAGAGTTTGGCAGGTGTGGCGGGAAGATTTAAAGACAATGAAGGATTTGGAGACATTATCTAAAAAAATTCATATGCTAAAACTACACATGATGGTCATTTTCTTATTTATTTTGTTACATGTGATGTCTTCTTCTTCTTAGTACATTCTCAGACGTCTGCTTGAATATTTTCAAAGAAAGCGGTGGTTAGTTTGAGGCTATTTGTATCTCCATAGAGTTTTTTCAGAAATTGTACTGGCGACAGCCATTTGTGCTTTCTCTGTTGCTCATGTGTTGGGCATCTTTGAAGCCATTTTTTAGCATTAATCTTATCGGTGCCTATGTTATAATATGGGAAATATATGAATAGAAACCCGTAGAATTTTGCAGATTTTACTCAGTAATATAATTTATTTTTTATAAAATAGATTTTAATAATAATTAAAAAATAGTTTAAAATAATGTAATTTATTTAATAAAGCACTAATAGGAGGGTTTTTTTTTAAAAGGTATTTCTTATCAATAAAAAATTCGGTGTGGCGCGATCAAATTTTCATTCCGAAAGTGCGACCCTGGTGAAGAAAGTTTGGGGAACCACTGTGAGATATGAACATACCTGGAACCATGGTTTGTCTGGGTGAGCCTTTCTTATCCCTTCAGCGGTCTGGAAGGCATGGAAAGAATTTGGTACGTCAATATCTGGGTCACTCTCATCTACTAGCTCATTCAGTTTCTCCAGAATTTCCATGACTGTAAACTCCGCATGGTTGAACTTTAGCCAATGTTCCAAACGGCCCTGTGGACATGTTAAAGTGGTCTTAGTTTGATAATTATAGGTGTAAGTAACAGGTGTGCGTCTTACTAGGACAAAAGACCAAGAATGCCTACGTTGCGGCCACAAAGCCCTCACCAGGGAAAGGAAAGAATGTGAGAAAAATGAGAAAATAAATACAACCTGTGAATGCCGCTTGTCAGGAATCGTGCGATGAATATGCAAAATGGCTTCCGCATCCAGGTATAGATTGTAAATAAGAGTATAGAGTAGCCGTTCTCAACGGTTTTATCCCGGAGGAACCCTTGAAATAATTTTCAGGTCTTGGGGAACCCTTGCATAAAAAGTATCACATCTACAGCTCATGGTACCTTAGCGTGATCAGTAAGTTCTAAATATAATAATCAAATAATAACTGCCAATGCTTTTTTGAGTAGAGAATGATTTCTTTTCTGTGGATCTGCTTATTTTGGCCAACTTATTAGCCTACTTTTTTGTGTGGTTCCCCCCTCCCCACAAGGATATCCTCTACTGCAAGTCAGTGGCTGTAGATAAAAGAAACTTCAGTTTTTCCTTTCTTTTTTTTTTTAAATTAATTCCTACTTGGTTTTGTTAAACCTTATCCAAGTAGGCCTAAAAGTCTAATCACAAATTTCTACTCCACGAGATGCTAATATATTTTATGTGAAAAAGTGAACATGGTCTATTAAATGGGGTTGCTCGGTCACTGCCTACCACTGTGAGAGTTAACATCGCCAGGCACGCAAAGTTTCAACAAAAAAACGATTTTAATTTTTTTTTTCCAGCCACGACCTTTTGCGGAACCCTAGAGTTCCGTGGAACCCTGGTGTAGAGAGTAATATTTCTTTTAACCCAACCTTCACCACGCCTTAATGCAGTCATGTTCCTTTTCTTATAACTTTATTTGTCAATAGTTGTATGTACTAATAGTCATATACTAGCAATGGTGGGATAGTTAGGAAATAATTTGATAACTACGGGTATCAGTAGTTTGATAGGTATGTAAGTCAATAGTCTGATAGTAATAGGTGTCAGTAGTTATAGGCATCAATAGTTTAACAGTTATAGATATCCGTAGTTGTTGGTGATACTAATTATAAGTGGCAGTAGTAGTAGTTACTGGTGTCAAAAGTCTGATAGTTGTAGGTGCCGATAGTTAATTGTGTCATTAATTATAGGCATCACTAGTTTAATAGTTATCGATGTAAATAGTTATTGGTGTTATTAGTTATAGATAGTTGTATGTGTCAATAGTTTAATAATTACATACGTGTTGGGTCGTTCATTCTAATGGTAAAGAACTTCATTACGCGAATGGTTGCAAAGGAACAAAAATGTCAGAAAATGTTCTTCAAAACGAACTCCAACAAGTAGTGTTTAACTGGTCACTTACTGGCAGCACACAAGTCTGTGATGACTGTACATATATTTTATTTAACGTGACACATACGGAGTGGAACAAGACGATCATAGTTACAGGTGCAAAAGGGTCATACGTCAAAAATGTTGATAACTACTTTTCAAGTTCATGAAGATTCTCTAACAATTAAGTCCTCTTATTCAAGTGACTAAGGGTCACTTCCTCTACCATATCATATGTATTGCAGTCAAGTCCGTTGACCTTCTTTCAAGGACGTATCTTATGGTCAACGGATTCATTCTCAAGGAGCAATACTTCTTATCATACTTGTAACAATTCCAGACTTTTTCCATACGATACTTAGGTAGCATATATATATAAAAATCCAAACAAAGTCATCCACGACACTACGACCAGGTTAGAGTTCTGTGTTGACTAACCTCTCTATATCCATGCCACGACTTTGGCATTGACGAAAATACGGCATATAAAACATGTGAAGCATAAAAATCAATTAACTTCGTTTACTCGTAGGTATCCTCCCTCTACGGTAATTCAAAAGGGCTAACGACTCCGTCTGTCCATTCTAGGAATGACATACTACGATGAATTCCCGCTAGACCAAAACTAGGAGCGGCCTGATACTTTAATTTAACTCAATAAACATTCGATGTGACATGGGGCGACACTTACTTGATACTTCCACTATTGGCTTCATCATGAATACCAGTAGATATAATTACAAAATAATGGCTTCTTCAAACTTGCCAGATAAATCCAAGAAATATATATCGGACATAAACATGGTCTGAACTGCCCCGTTCAAAACATGACGTCACCATTCCCTAACTAGGTTACCCGTGCGTCCAAAGCAACTCACACTGCATTGTGCACGTCAGTGCGTGAATCAATCGAACGCACAAATAATATAACTATTTTAAGACTGGTGCGTACATTTGGCAGGACCGAAGACTACCCCCTTTTAGGTAATAAATGTACGTAACAGCTCCCTTATTACCTCCCCTTAAAAAAATTAATTCTATTAATTTTTTTGAACTTAGTACCCGAGAGAGGTGAGTCAAAACTACCACAAGATATATGAAATGCATAAAGTTATACCATATTAAGAAAAGAATATTAAACGAAATCAATATAACTAAATGATAGTATGCATTAAAGCACACATCCACACTCGACCTACTTTGGAACGATGTGGTAATATTCGAAGTAAAAACAAGTTGAAAATGAAAAATGAAAAAACCATAAAAAAAGATGATAATAAAATTCAACTAAGTTTTTCAAAACAAAAAAAAAATTTGAAACATATGATTTCAAAAATGAAAATGAACAGCAACACTGATGATGATCAATGACAAGAGAATCAATAAAACAGAAAAATTGAAAATACAATGTGCAAAAATGAAGCAATGCAAAATTAAACACTTTAAGAATCAACACCCTTAATGTTTTCTAACACTAGAACGGTTGACTAGTGATCTAACAGTGAGATATCATAACTAAGACCCGTGAATGCAGGTATTACGTGACAACTAAGAAAGTTAGTATGTGTGTGATCCATAATCAATTAAATAGATTAAATTGAATTATTCTAATTTATATATTTCTTAATTACTAACAAATAACCAGTTACTAATATATTCTAAGTACTTCCAATATCACTATCAATATGTCAATGTTCAGTTACAACTAGTTAGTAATCGACGAGACGATGTTCTCAATGTTCCATACACGATAAAATATATTCTCGAACACGATATGTAGTGTAATATGTTCCATAGGAATAACAAATGTATATTTGTCGCTCTTAACAATGTTTCCATACTAATAAAAAGTTACTGTAGTACCAATGTTCCCGTACTAATAAAATGTTACTCTAATACCACTGTTCCCGTTCTAATAAAACGTTACTATAGTATCAATGTTCCCGTACTAATAAAATGTTACTACACAAGAAGTAATGTTATAATCTATAAGTAAGTATATCCTGAAAGTTATACTTACTTATACGAATACTTCAGTTATATAAACAGTCTTTATAGATGTACAATCAATGATAATGTACAAAGTTATTCATGTTATCGGTGAGGATGTTTCAACATCTGGAAGTGGTTTAGTTTCGACAAGTTCGCTTGGGCATCTCGACAAACAGTCTGCGAACACATTCTTCACTCCAGGAATAGCTCGTATTTCAAAATTGAATGGTTGAAGCGCTATAGCGTAACGTGCTGATTTCGATGATTTAACGTTCTTCGTGTTCAGTGCGGTAAGAGCTTTTTGGTCAGATTCCACCACAAAGTGTGAGCCGAGGAGGTAACGTTCCAGTTTTGTGATTGCCCATACTAATGCGAGGAGCTCTTTATCCAGAACGGAGTATTTGAGTTCGCTCTCCGTAAGTTTTCTGGACACGTACATCACCGGAAATAAGGTGCCGTTATATTCCTGCATCAAAACTGCAGCAATAGCGTAAGAAGATGCATCACTGCGAAGAATGAAAGTGAGATTTTTGTTAGGCAACCTCAAAAAAGGTTCATTTGAAAAAAAATCGTTTTATATAGTCTAACGCCGTTTGGTGATCCTGCGACCACTTTATTACATTAGATGTGCCTTTCTTCAGTAGAGACGAAAAAGGTGCAGTTATAGTAGACAAATGAGGGATGAATTTTGAATAGAACTGTATTAGTCCTAAAAGAGATCTAACTTGTTTTTTTTGTCTTAGGTGCCGAGATGTTTACAATTTTAGAGACGTTACTGTCTTCTGTATACATGAAACCATGACCTATGCGGTGACCCAGAAATGAGATGTCATGAAAACCGACAAAAGCCTTTGAAGGTTTCGCTGTTAAGTTATAATCCCGTAAGGTAGAAAGTAAAGCTTTTAATCCATGAATATGTTCATCCCAAGAGTCACTGAAAAGACAGATGTCATCTATATAAGTAATGACATCGGGACGATGAGACAATATGCGGCGCATCATGCGTACAAAGGTAGCTGGCGCATTCATTAATCCGAATGGCATAAAATTCCATTGAAAAAGACCCCGTGGCGTCGAGAAAGCGGTGAATGGCTTTGCTTTAGGAGTGAGTGGCACTTGCCAATAGCCCTTTGAAAGGTCAAATTTCGAAAAGAATGTGGCATGAGATAATTTCTCCAATAAGTCGTCTAAAAGAGGTAACGGTTCCGCATCGAATTTTGTAACTTTGTTTAATTTCCTGTAATCTACTGTGGTGAAGTGGGATGTTATAAATATTTATAGGGGACTTAGTGTACTGACTGAGATCAGCTGTGAAGGTATATATATCTAATAAGAGTAGTGTATTATATATAACCTTACTTGCTACCACATATCTATATATCTCAGTCAGAATTATTCTGGAATAGTGTGATGACTACGTTATGTGTCTAGGGTATGTGTATGATGAAGTGTAAGTCACAACAACAGACAGATAAACAATTTAATTTAATCCACTACACTTGACAACACTGTGACACTCACATACATATAACACTCTATGAGAATATCTTAAAGGAGGCACTGATAACTTTTCAAATAACAATATGTATTAATTGCTATCATAAAGGTATATGTGTCCTGATTCAAACACAAAGGAACCAGGAATCACAATCAATTTTAATTACAAGTATATGTACAGACTTTATCAATATGAATATCGTAGTGACATATATTATTAAAAATATCCTATGTGTGTCAGTTGTGTAGTAGTAATATGAGGTAATACTGGTTTTGTTTTGTTCAAGCTCTGTTGGTATTTGTCATCATGACTTCAATAGTTTGTCTTTAGGGACTAGTATTGGAGATGTTCTCAGTTCCTGATATTAAGACAATTAAATTCCCCTCTTAATATTATTTTTTCAAAGTCATTTCAAGATGAGGGGACATAATGTTGAGCTCAGCTGGCCAACTCTGCTTATCTTGCGTGATGGCGGCAGGAGAAGACTCCTCTGCTCGAATTCTCCTCTGGGCTCTGGAGACACCTCACTGATAGCTAAAAGGACCAAGGAGTATGCTGTCCGACACTGGATTCAGCAAAGCTCTGACCAGGTGCAGCTCAATACCATCAAGACCACTGTCCCACAATTTCATGGAAATAAACACAGATACGTTGATTAGCAATGAATTCTGGCACATTTACTGGCACAAATTCCCATCTGCTTATGTTCCAGGCTTTTATTTTAGCAAAATATGAGCTGGCTTCAACGCACTGATGCTTTATCAAGCTTATTTAAACAAGTGGTTTCGAACTAACGCTCCTAAGTGATTATATCAGCGAGTCTGGCCAATGAGGCCCCGTTTCGACAAGTGTTTGAAAAAATGTTACCTTTCCCCGTTTCCCCTAACAACGAAAGATAGTATTTATAGTCCGACCAATCGTGGTTAGGCTTTCATTTGTTGCGCTCCAATCAATTGGGAGTTTACATGGTAGGCTATTTATGTAACGTAAGGTTTTTTTCAAACACGTTATAAAAAAAATTTTATGAGCAGAAATGATTCCATGCTGTCAGGCATCCTCACTATTTTATTTTGGGTATAATTTATTAATTCCTGGACTATTTGCGTAACGTTTTACATATTATTTGTCAGCAAGCCCTAAGGAACCCAAATATACCAATTTGAAAGAGCTACGTGGCTGCGTTCAAAATATGTATTTTCTACCTCCTGTTTCGAAGATGTGCTGTCTGGGTACTGTTATGTTTTCAACCGTAAACCCATCTAATGTTGTCTTTCCTAATAAGAGATTTCAGGATTTATAAACCTAACTCTGGGAAAGGGTAGTGTATTTTATCACTGTCCGTCTGAAAAAAAATTAGTGCATGTAGACTTACACGCGTGATGGCAGCATTTGTGTATCGCGCGACGCGTGTTGCATGCGTTCCTGATTTTCAGCCCTCCCCTCTCTCTTTATCCTTTTGTCCATCTGTTCGTTCGTTTTGGTAACGCAGTGTAGAAAAAGACATGAATGGAATTTAAAATTTAGGTCAACTTGCATATTTCAAGGTTTTTCTTAGAAAGGCAGCACATTTTATTGTGTGTTTGGGAAACGCGTGTATGTTGCAGAAGGCCTATATTTAACGTGGAAACGTTACAATTTGCAGACGAAGCATAAAACAAAGGGGATTTCGAGTACTGTCATTGTGACAGTACTGTTCTTTACCATTCTTCTTCCTTTATTTATTATATGTATTTATTAGGCTTTATATTTACTTGATAATTTATATATGTGGATTAGAATATTCCACGACACCTCCCCTCTTAAAACAGACATTATATGTCAGTCCTTTATTCTATATACACATAGAGAAATTTATTATTATTTCTGGGGTTTACGGTGATTCTCATCACACGGATGGCGGCTTAAAAAAATCCGCTCCCAGATTGGTTTTTCCAGATATATACTCAATGCTAAAATTATATGGAGCCAGAAGTAAAGACCATCGGAGTAACCTAGAGTTCTCATGCTTAGCCTGTGCTAGAAACGATAAAGGTTTGTGATCTGTTTGCAACTTAAATGCCTTCCCATATAGATAAATATTGAATTTCTTTATTGCCCATATTACTGCAAGACATTCTTTTTCGCTAGTTGAGTAGTTGATTTCAGCTTTATTCAACTTTCTGCTAGCATATGCCACTGGGCTTAATTCCCCATCCAATGCATCTGATTTCTGTAGTAGAGTTGCTCCTAGCCCAATATTACTTGCATCCGTCCTTACTATGAATTCTTGACTTAAGTCAGGTAATTTCAAAATGGGTTTACTTGTGAGCTTTTCCTTCAATTCTTGGTAAGTCATTTCACATTGTGGTGTCCATGTAATGCGATCTGGATGTCCTTTACGTGTCAATTCAGTTAACGGTGCACATATGGAATTAAAGTTTTTGATATACTTCTGGTAGAAACCACATAATGAGACAAAGGATCTCACGTCCTTCTTGGTTTGTGGTCTCGGGGCTTTCTGTAGTTTCTCTAAATTCTTTGGGTCAGGGGTCATGTTTCCCTGATAAACTGTGTGTCCCAAAAAATTCCAATTCTTTACATCCAACGCAACATTTGGTTGGTCGGGCTGTTAAATTTGCCTCCCTAAGTCGATTAAACAGCATGTTCAGAGAGTCAATGTGTTCCTCAAATGTTTCTGTTGCTATAAGGATATCATCCATAAAATTTGTTATACAGGGATTATTCAGAGGATCCAATAATTTTCTCATCATTCTAGAGAAGACACTAGGCGCATTCTTCAATCCAAATGGCAATCTATTAAACTCATAGTGTCCTTCTGAGGTACTAAAAGCTAGGTATGGTCTAACCTCAGGCTTTACTGGAATCTGATAGTATCCTTTACTCAGATCCACTTTTGAGAAATATTTAGCTTTATTTAGCCTGGCAAACAGCTGATTTGTATCCGGCAATGGATCCACCTGTCCTTCTGTAATAGCATTCAGTCTCCTGTAATCTATACAGAGTCTATGTTCTCCAGAGGGCTTCCTTAAGAGTACAACACCGGAACTATACGAAGATTCACTGTGCGAAATAATTCCTTCCTTCAACAGATAGTCTATCTCTTCCTTCAAAGCTTTCTCCTTAGCAAACGGAATCGAATATGGTTTCATACAGACAGGTGTGGGGTCTATCAGTTTCATCTCATATTCCAATAGGTTTGTATGCCCTGGTCGGTCTGTTAACACCTCTGCATGATTATTTAGAACCTGTTGCACTCTCTCTTTCTGAGTTTTCGTTAAATGTGTACTGATTTTCACCTGTGCTGCTGTCTCACAGGGGTGTAATGGATATTCAAATGATGAAAGTGGTTCCTTTTTCATCTCCATGGCGATGGACAAGGTCAACAAGTGTGTCTCTTTCTGATGTTCTCTTTCCAAATATTTCTTCAGGAGATTCACATGATAGATTTTTTCTTTCCCCTTCTTATCTATCTTATAATTTGTTCTAGACACCTTCTCTAGAACTGTATATGGACCTTGCCATCCAATCTGTAACTTATTCTGACTCTCGGGCAAAAGAAGCAGTACCTTCTCTCCCACAGCCAAATTTCTGTCTTTCGCCTTCCTGTTATACTAGGCAGCATGTTTCTTCCTGGCTTGTTTCAAATTTTCATTGGCAAGTTTCCAGCCAGTTTTTAACCGAGTGGTCAGCTCATTCACATATTGGTATGAAGATGTAATGTTTTCCTCTGCCTTTTCATCAGTCCACGTTCTTAACAAAGCTACATATGGACCTTTTATTGTGTGGACCTATTTGTCCATGCACCGGTATGGTCTCTTCCACTCGAAGCTTTATAGTGATGATTTTTCCTCCCAGAATTATCATTCACAAAACGACCGCTACCAATTTTTCTTTGGGGCTTTCTCCCCTCTTAAAATTCTTGATGAGAGATTTCCTCTCTACATCTTCTTCCTCCAGTTTGTTTAAGTCCGATTGAGGGATTGTCGGCTTATCCTGGGGTAAGACATCTTTTTGCACTCTCCGCATAGTGGCCATTGTAAAACAGTTAAGTGAAGCTTGTCCGTGAAAAGGGGCTTCCCATTCCATTTGGTCCACTTTATCAAATCTATATTTCTTTTTATTGTCAGGCCTAATTTTGCCCCGTGGCGTGTCCAGGTCCTGATCCATGTTCCCACTTGTGGGTGTTCCCTCATGTGCTATGCTACACCTTTCTACAAAATTCTCAATGTCCCATCTTGCTTTGGGCCAATAATAATTGTGAGCCACCTTTTGAATGATGGTACCTATCTTCTCATGGTCCCCATCTGGTTTCACATGTAGGCTCCTTATTAAGTCTGCCCTATATCTTTTTGGAAGAACCAGCTGTCCGTGACCATTGGATCTAGCTCCAGTCTTCCTATACATCAACTTGTTTTTCATGTAAAAATCTCCCTTGCCTGGAGTTGTATGACAAGTTGACAATTTTCTGAAACAAGGCTGAGTGTTTTATCCCCAGCCTGTGCCTTCCTCATCTCTTCTGGAGTGGTATCTAACATAATATCCTCCTCCTGTCTTGAGGTCGACCTGACCTGAAGGGTTGCCATATACACAGGTTTCCTTCTACAATGGTCAGTGTCATGATTGTCCATCTGACAATTTTTACACCACCTTTTTCCTTGGTTGAAAGATTTTCTTTCATCATATTTCCTTTCATCGAATTGTGGGAATTTATTTTTATTTTCATACCGTGGCCTATCAAATTGGTGCTTACCTTTATTTTGATCCTTAGGATCAAATTTATTAAAGTTCTGTGGTGCCCTAAAGTTATCCACTTGTTTCTTTTTATTACCTGTTACCTCTGCTTGAGCTGCTTGATACCTTTCAGCAACATTTAGCAACTCATCCAGCCTCTCTGCACCTTGTTCCATGAGAAACTTTCTCAGGTCTGGAGCCATGGACTCTCTTAATTGCTCTATAAGGACCATTTCCTTAAAGATCTTGGGTTTTCCCCAGAGAAGTCCATTTCTCCAAGTATGTCTCTATTCGTGCAGAGAACTGGTGATAGGTTTCACCTGACAGTAGTTTAGCATTCCTAAATTTTTTCCTATAAAATTCTGCATTCTTTTCATACCTTAACAAAAGAGCCTGCTTTAGCATGTCATAATTTTCCTGATCACCTCTGCTCATTTTTGCAAAAACTTCATAAGCTGCCCCACGAAGTCCCTGAGATAACTTTAAGCTCCACCTTTCTCTCTCTAACCCATACGTGGTAGCTAATAGTTCATACCTATTTAGGTAGCTCTCTATATCATCGTCTTTCTCAACAAAATGATCTAAATGAAAATTCATAGCTGAGGTTGAGGCTCCTTGGCTAGCAGTGGCATCAGAGGCAAAGGGACTGGCACCATTTTCAGGAGCATGGCCCTGAAACTCAAACTCCCTTAGTCGTAACTCATGTTCCCTTTGTAATCTTTTATCTTCTGCTTCCCTTTCTGCAGCTAATTTCCTCTCTTCCCTTTCTGCAGCCTGTCTTCTTTCCTCGGCTTCTCTTTCTGTAGCTAATCTTTTGTCTTCTCTTTCTGCCTCCAATTTCTTAGCCTCTTTGTCAGCCTCAATCTGCAACCTCTTAGTCTCAGCCTCAGCTTGCAACCTCTTAGTCTCAGCCTCAGCCTCAAATTGCAACCTCTTAGTCTCAGCCTCTAACTTTCTTTCGGCCTCTTTTTCTAATCTTCTTTCTTCACGTTCAATAAATTTGTCACATTCCGTCGTGACATAGGCAATCATAACTTGCCCATCTAATCCTAACTCTTTTGCAGTCTGAACCGCAGCAGATCGAAATTTGGCCAGGTCCGCCATTGTCTATCATGTAAATTTATACAATGTCTAACCAACAATTCAATCTCTAGTGGACAACACAGGCACCGTGAGCTCAACCTTATTCAATTCCACCCAAGGATACTTTTTAATTCTTATATTCCCTGAAGTGAATTACCCCCAATATTGTTAATAGGTAAAGATTCAAAATCCCAAGAGCGAGACCCCAATATATGTGGTGAAGTGGGATGTTATAAATATTTATAGGGGACTTAGTGTACTGACTGAGATCAGCTGTGAAGGTATATATATCTAATAAGAGTAGTGTATTATATATAACCTTACTTGCTACCACATATCTATATATCTCAGTCAGAATTATTCTGGAATAGTGTGATGACTACGTTATGTGTCTAGGGTATGTGTATGATGAAGTGTAAGTCACAACAACAGACAGATAAACAATTTAATTTAATCCACTACACTTGACAACACTGTGACACTCACATACATATAACACTCTATGAGAATATCTTAAAGGAGGCACTGATAACTTTTCAAATAACAATATGTATTAATTGCTATCATAAAGGTATATGTGTCCTGATTCAAACACAAAGGAACCAGGAATCACAATCAATTTTAATTACAAGTATATGTACAGACTTTATCAATATGAATATCGTAGTGACATATATTATTAAAAATATCCTATGTGTGTCAGTTGTGTAGTAGTAATATGAGGTAATACTGGTTTTGTTTTGTTCAAGCTCTGTTGGTATTTGTCATCATGACTTCAATAGTTTGTCTTTAGGGACTAGTATTGGAGATGTTCTCAGTTCCTGATATTAAGACAATTAAATTCCCCTCTTAATATTATTTTTTCAAAGTCATTTCAAGATGAGGGGACATAATGTTGAGCTCAGCTGGCCAACTCTGCTTATCTTGCGTGATGGCGGCAGGAGAAGACTCCTCTGCTCGAATTCTCCTCTGGGCTCTGGAGACACCTCACTGATAGCTAAAAGGACCAAGGAGTATGCTGTCCGACACTGGATTCAGCAAAGCTCTGACCAGGTGCAGCTCAATACCATCAAGACCACTGTCCCACAATTTCATGGAAATAAACACAGATACGTTGATTAGCAATGAATTCTGGCACATTTACTGGCACAAATTCCCATCTGCTTATGTTCCAGGCTTTTATTTAGCAAAATATGAGCTGGCTTCAACGCACTGATGCTTTATCAAGCTTATTTAAACAAGTGGTTTCGAACTAACGCTCCTAAGTGATTATATCAGCGAGTCTGGCCAATGAGGCCCCGTTTCGACAAGTGTTTGAAAAAATGTTACCTTTCCCCGTTTCCCCTAACAACGAAAGATAGTATTTATAGTCCGACCAATCGTGGTTAGGCTTTCATTTGTTGCGCTCCAATCAATTGGGAGTTTACATGGTAGGCTATTTATGTAACGTAAGGTTTTTTCAAACACGTTATAAAAAAAATTTTATGAGCAGAAATGATTCCATGCTGTCAGGCATCCTCACTATTTTATTTTGGGTATAATTTATTAATTCCTGGACTATTTGCGTAACGTTTTACATATTATTTGTCAGCAAGCCCTAAGGAACCCAAATATACCAATTTGAAAGAGCTACGTGGCTGCGTTCAAAATATGTATTTTCTACCTCCTGTTTCGAAGATGTGCTGTCTGGGTACTGTTATGTTTTCAACCGTAAACCCATCTAATGTTGTCTTTCCTAATAAGAGATTTCAGGATTTATAAACCTAACTCTGGGAAAGGGTAGTGTATTTTATCACTGTCCGTCTGAAAAAAAATTAGTGCATGTAGACTTACACGCGTGATGGCAGCATTTGTGTATCGCGCGACGCGTGTTGCATGCGTTCCTGATTTTCAGCCCTCCCCTCTCTCTTTATCCTTTTGTCCATCTGTTCGTTCGTTTTGGTAACGCAGTGTAGAAAAAGACATGAATGGAATTTAAAATTTAGGTCAACTTGCATATTTCAAGGTTTTTCTTAGAAAGGCAGCACATTTTATTGTGTGTTTGGGAAACGCGTGTATGTTGCAGAAGGCCTATATTTAACGTGGAAACGTTACAATTTGCAGACGAAGCATAAAACAAAGGGGATTTCGAGTACTGTCATTGTGACAGTACTGTTCTTTACCATTCTTCTTCCTTTATTTATTATATGTATTTATTAGGCTTTATATTTACTTGATAATTTATATATGTGGATTAGAATATTCCACGACATCTACGCAAAGACGTATATTGTTGTCCTTCTTCCTAATGATTACCATAGAAGAAGAATATAGTGATGAAGATGGTTCAATTATATTTAATTGAAGCATCTCATCCAATTCCTTATCAACCTTATCACGAAAGTGTAAAGGGATAGGATATGGGCGAACTCGAATAGGCGTATCGTCAGTCAGAATAATGTCATGTTGGATGACTGACGTATGACCTGGGATGTCAGTGAGGACATCCTCATACGAGTGTAGAATATTAGAGACTTGCTGACGTTGATCAGCCGAAAGAGTAGATGAGATTGTAACATCATTCCATTTCTCAGTGGAATGGAGTGGTATAACTGGTATTGGTAGTTGTACATCATCGAAAGAAGATTCTTCTTCTTGGATGACTGACAAACTAGAATAGTGTTGAATAGGAGGTGTAGGATCGTCAGTTGCCTGGAACACTGACTGTAGATAATCAGGACGTGAGTAATACTCCTTCAACATGTTAATGTGGAAGGTTTTATGTTTACCATTAACATCAACGATGTAGTCGACATCGGATATTCTTGAGATGATCCAGAAAGGACCTCTCCAGGTAATTAAAAGACGATTGTTATGCGCAGGGAGTAATACAAAAGCTTCGTCACCAGGAATAAGCTGGCGAAGACGTCTATACTTGTTTGCAAATAGACGAGCTTTTTCTTTGGCTTGTTCGGATGATGCAGTAGCTAGTCTACAAGCATCTATGATTCTCTTTCTCAGAGAGATCACATACTCATAAGAGGATTGAGTTTCCTCTTCAATATTCTCGTCAACCAATAAGTCGTGGATTAACGACATCGGACCACGTGGTTGCATGCCAAAAACAAGCTGGAATGGAGAAAACCCCGTGGCTTGATTTTGTACTTCGCGATACGCGAACAGAGCAGCGGGTATGACCCGATCCCAGTCTTGGGGATGGTCTTGAGCCATCTTACCCAACAACTGCTTGAGTGTCCTATTGAGACGCTCAATTAACCCATTTGACATCGGATGATAATTAGAACTAAGAGATCTGTCTATACCTAATGTCTTCATAACTTGAGACATGGATTCAGAAATGAACTGAACCCCATGATCCGACAAGATTTTCCGTGGAAAACCAATGCGTGAGAAGATTAACATCAATGCTTCTGCTACACTGGCAGATGAAGTGTTCTTGAGAGGGATAGCCTCAGGCCAACGAGTGCACATATCAATGCACGTAAGAATATGCGTATGCCCTCTAGCAGATGGAAGCATCGGACCAATAATGTCTATAGCCATTTTATCAAATGGTCTAATCGGGATGTCCGCAGCTTGAATAGGAGCCGCATGAAATGGACCCCGCACCTTAACTTCCTGACATATCAAACAGGACCGACAATAGAGAGTGATGTCCCTATGGACGCCTGGCCAGTAGAATGCCGAAAGCACTCTGGATTTGGTACGCAAAAAACCCATATGGCCCGCACATTGCGAGTCATGCGCATGTCGTAATATACGAGATCTCATAGAGGATGGGACTAAGATCTGATAACATAAGGATGAATCCTTTTCCCGTATTACTCTAACCAAAATTCCATTTTTAAGTATAAAGTCATGTCTAGATTTTGCAAGTTTGTTGCTGGTATTCTTTTTGTTCACATACTGAAAATTTTTTTTAATGAATCATCATTCTTTTGCAATGTTGCAAACAACTCCCGTGAAATAGGAGCATCATCATCACAAGTGGTATGAACTGTAGGTTCAATAGTGTATCATGCGACATATTAGTAGCTTGCGCTCTAGTCACTACTGCATTTGCAGTTTGAATATGTCGCTCTTCCCATTCAGCAATTTGCTGTGGTGTACACTCTTTAATACCATGTATGCGACCAAGTATTACATCACAAATTGGATTCGGAAGGAGACATGCCTGGATCTTTCCTGAAAAAAATGGTGTATTAAGGTCAATAATAGCAGTGGGAAATGTTTCAACGGTGCCACCAAAAGTCACACACTTGACAACCCTGCCCGTGGCACAACTTGGGTTGATCAGCGAAGTCCGGACGCCCACAGTACTACAACCTGAGTCAAATAGGAGAGCCATGAAATTTGTTGACAAATCCCTTGTTAAACTAAGAGAGCCCTGTCCCTGGTGTACTGACGCAGCAGTGGCCGTACAGACTACAGGTAGACTAGGCAAGGTATGTCCGCAACGCAGCGTCGTGATCGCCTTAGGCTGGAAAAGAGTCGAGCATTCTGGACAGTCTTTCACCTGGGTACAATCAAGAGAACAAGACATAGCATTGTGAGTTTCAGCTACTTTACCCTGTTCAATGTTAGCCTGTGTATCACTTAAAGCGACATTAGAATGTCTACCCGTATTACTCGACGATCTATCTCTACGACGCGATCGATTTTGATTATTTGCATTAAAATTGCCATAATTGTCGTTTCTGCTTGAGTTAAAATTTGGATGAGTCCGATAATTTGTATAATTAAAGTTATGATGTTCTTTAAAATTTTTATTCCAAGAACCTTGTCTGTTTTGCGGACCCTGAGATCTTGATCTCCAGTTTTGTTTATTATAATGTCCTTGATTATTTTTAAAATTATTGTTACCAAAATCTCGCGATCCAAGAAACATTAAATGGAGCAGATTGATGAAATTGCTTCCCTTTGTAAAAGTTATCATTGTTAAAATTGTAATTATTTCCCTTATTGACATACCTGTCAGCACTAAAGGAACGATTTCGTGAAAAATTGTTTTGTTGTGCTGCAAAAGCAACAGGCAATTCATTCTTAATCTGTGCATTACTTAGATCCATGGTTGGGTGAGCAGTGCAGAAATTTTTTTTGCATGTTCTTCTAAGTCTTTCATAGATAAAGGTTTCCGTTCGTGTAAAAATGCGAGAAATGTAGGATTTACAGACGATAGTACCTTATCGCGCATCAGTAAATCGAAGAGACCTTCATACGACTTTTCAATTTTGGATAATTCGATCCATCTTTCTAGGGTTAGTCGTATTTGTGACAGAAAATCACTGAAATTTCTGCTTGATTGCGGTAGTAATGTACGAAATCTTAATCGGTATTCATCTTCTGTCATTTGAAATTTCTTCAAAAGTGCGGCTCTAAGAGCATTATAATCATTCTTCTCATTAATACTGGTAGTATGATAAACTGCTAAAGCATCCCCAGTAAGTAACCTGGATAAATAGTTCAATACAGTGTTTTTATCCACGTTATAAGACCTACAAGTGGCCTCAAATCTATCTAGGAAAAATATTACGTCATCCGACGGGGGATTAAATTTAGGTAATTTAAGGTGAATTTCCTTAAAATGATCATGTCTGGATGAAGTTTGGCTTTCAAAAGTTCTCTGAGAATTAGCTTCCTGAGTTAACCTAAGTCTCTCATATTCTGACTCTGCTAATGTTAGTTCATGCTGTCGTTTTTTTATCATTCTCTTCCATTTCAAGCTGAAGTCGTTTTGTATTTTGTTCAGCTATTAATCTTCTTTCTTCCATTTCCTTTTGTTTAACTTCCATTTCCTTTTGTTTACCTTCCATTTCCTTTTTTTTAACTTTTTTAACTTCCATTTCAATTTTAAGTCTTTCTTCAGCCTCCCTTTGCTTCTGTTCTGCCTCTCGCTGAAATCGTTTTTCTCTTCTAATTCAGCGGCTAATCTCATTTTTTTCTCCTCTTCCTCAGCATATAAATTTCCTCTTCTTTCATCCTCCTCAGACTCAATCCTTTTTGATCTGCCTCAAATTGAAGTTTTTCTAGTCTTAAAGTTTCTAACTTTCTCTGTTCGGCTTCTATTTCTTGAGCTTTCTTATATTCTGCAAGTGCAAATGCTTTGCTTCATCAGGAGCCATCTGAAGAGCGTTTGCTTGCTTAATGAAATAATCTAGTGAATACATTATGCTTTATAAGTAGTCACAGTACTCTTGATTTATAAAATGATAATTAATCAATGTAAATTAATTAACCTTGTTACTTTGCCAGTGTACGTCGTTCCTGTCCTAGAACGGTATCTTTTGTTATCATATAGTTATGAAATATATCAATAATCAATATAGTAATTTATGTAATGAAATGTCATGAAAGCAACAACGTGAAAGACAATAGAAACATTACCGACAAGACACGATAATCAAAGACGAGTGAACACAATCGTAGAAATCAACAAAAATAGAAATGTGTAACTAAAATAGAACATCGTAAATTTTTACGATACAACTACGATCATGATACTCAACAGGACAATTAACAACACAGTGTATAAACATAGGTTTAGTAAAAAACTGAACGACAGGAAAGGTGAGACGGACGCATAATACAAACATAATTCATCATACAACTGAATACGGGTAAAAAAAACTACAAAAAACAACAAGTAAACGTGAACGAAACAGCTAAACAGATACTATCATAAGGAACAATTAGCGATCGGAACTTCGGCAAGTTTTCTAGCCTTCAACCGGTATTATCGCTCAATTGAAACATACAAAATGAGCCGTACATAACGTCGTACGAATAGCCCGAATTGTCTTCGAGATGGATCTCGTTCGTCAGATCATCGTCCCTACCTCCCACGAAGAATGTACAACATATAACATCTAACATGGAAAATGTAAAGATGGACATAACTATAGAAGGCACAGCTAAAAGTAATAAAATGTACAACGAAAGCACGTTATACTCATCTCGCGTGTGCCGGGAAAAAACAATGTGCCTCGTCTCCGTGGATGTACGTCTGAGGATAAAATACTTCGCTCTTGCGTATATATAACAACAGTTCGCACGTAATAATGACGAATAGGTGATCCCAAGGCAGTCAGTCACTGTAAAACTTGACGTGGAGGTTGATTGATGACCTTGAGCATTTGGTAACCGTAAGTTGATTCTGATTCATCATCACACTAGGTTCCAAGTTTGAGATGTTGTCGCCCTTGAAAGTTCAAATCTTCTTTTCAACCGATACTTGGATTGAGTACGTTCCTGTGAAATTATTTATTTCCAGACCACACTGGCATATACCATTTACTGTTGGGGCCGTTCATTCTAATGGTAAAGAACTTCATTACGCGAATGGTTGCAAAGGAACCAAAATGTCAGAAAAAATGTTCTTCAAAACGAAACTCCAACAAGTAGTGTTTTAACTGGTCACTTACTGGCCAGCACACAAGTCTGTGATGACTGTACATATATTTTATTTAACGTGACACATACGGAGTGGAACAAAGACGATCATAGTGTTACAGGTGCAAAAGGGTCATACGTCAAAAATGTTGATAATTACTTTTCAAGTTCATGAAGATTCTCTAACAATTAAGTCCTCTTATTCAAGTGACTAAGGGTCACTTCCTCTACCATATCATATGTATTGCAGTCAAGTCCGTTGACCTTCTTTCAAGGACGTATCTTATGGTCAACGGATTCATTCTCAAGGAGCAATACTTCTTATCATACTTGTAACAATTCCAGACTTTTTCCATACGATACTTAGGTAGCATATATATATAAAAATCCAAACAAAGTCATCCACGACACTACGACCAGGTTAGAGTTCTGTGTTGACTAACCTCTCTATATCCATGCCACGACTTTGGCATTGACGAAAATACGGCATATTTTTTTTTTTTCCTTAACCAGCGGCACTTGGGCTTTCAGCCCCTTCGGCCCAATGACATGTCATTGCGAGGCTGGGGAACCTGAGGACTTTCCTTCCAACCCGGTCAGGAGCTTCGCTCCTTCCCATCCACAGAGGGTTTATCACAGGAGCCGTTCAGGCTATTCAGTCAAATTTCCGGCCGTAAACATTTCTTCAAACGCCGACGCCCGGGTTTGAACCATGAACACTTGGTCGCCAGTACAACGCCGAAGCCATTACACCAGCGCGGCTCCCAAAATACGGCATATAAAACATGTGAAGCATAAAAATCAATTAACTTCGTTTACTCGTAGGTATCCTCCCTCTACGGTAATTCAAAAGGGCTAACGACTCCGTCTGTCCATTCTAGGAATGACATACTACGATGAATTTCCGCTAGACCAAAACTAGGAGCGGCCTGATACTTTAATTTAACTCAATAAACATTCGATGTGACATGGGGCGACACTTACTTGATACTTCCACTATTGGCTTCATCATGAATACCAGTAGATATAATTACAAAATAATGGCTTCTTCAAACTTGCCAGTTGGCGAGGCGCGTCCGGTTCAACACAAACACAAGGTCCGTCGATTATTAGGGCACATGTCCAAATATTAAAGACATTGTGGTCAGTTGTATGGTTACTTATTGAGAGCTGCAATATGTAAGCCTAAGACTAAAATGTCTGCTGAGATGTTTTGAAGGCCTGTGCGGGACCTAAGTCGCGTCAACAGTGAGGAATGCAGCTAACGACCCATAGCTTGACTGCTTGCGTCAGGGTCTGCGAACCAGAGCTGACCAAGACCCTACTCCACCTCCAAGTGGTGGTTCTGGAAACAGGCTGCATCACTACAGTCTGGCTGAGTGAGTAGGGATCGAAGAGGGAAGGCTAACCCGGTCCCAAAAATGCCGTACTAAAGTCGGATGTGTTGGCCGAAAGGCGCAAATATTGCAGCTTCGCTGTAAACGGACACAACGCAACCAACGTCCTTTTTAGGATGAATAAAGAAGAAGAAGGCCTGTGCTCCGCAGTGAGTTGAAAAGACGAAGAACTTAACAGTCAGATTCCCATTAAATCATCGTTACTTTTCAGATCCCCCAGAAGTAAAGGCCTTCGACAAAAGTATACCAAGTTGTCCTGTCATGTGTTATCAGCCAAAGTGTTATCCGTGTCTTCCTTATCATTTTTATTTATGTCTCCAGCTCTCTTCTCCGTGTGCTCTTCTATCTTTCCCGTCTTCTCTGACCCTGTGGAGTCCACAAAAAGGACTGACCGGTAATACTATCAACAGGTGTAGTAAATGTGTGTCCTATCTATCTCCAGCGTCGTCCTCATCTATTGTACCATGTCACGTGTCTGGTTGTTGTCATCAGTCCCAGATTGGTTACCTTATCGTACCATTTCAATTAACTACCTAGGGAAAACCGACTCAAAGATCTTAGTGCTAGACATTGACATCGCTTACTTTGACAAACTCCACTGTCTGGTTGGTGTGCATGAGCTCATATGTTCTCTTCACCTTGTCAGCGACATTGTGGACTCTGAAATCCCTAAATGCCTTAGGGTCGCGGGTTTCTGGGCGGAATTCTGACGGGTCAGTCAGAACCAATTTTTCTGGTTGTGGGATAACTACTGCTGTTGATGCTGCCATGACCAGTTGATGGTATACAAAAAATCTACAGAAAGAAACCTGAAACAAAAGATACAGTTGTATTATTCTCAATTGCTACATTTGACGTTTCAGTTAATGTAGTTCTGCTTGTAAATCAACAAAGACTTAGTTAAAAGAAACAAAAAACGATGGGATTGGGCTCTTCTTTACAACAAAACCAGAGACAGAATATATTGAGGAACAATAAGTGTCGGTGGATACCAATAACAATAAACCCAGACCTTCCAGCCTCACGGCCATATAGCTTCAAACTGGACGCGACCATGTGCAGAGGGCTACCAGTTAGAAGAAGAATCAAAGGGATGGTAGCAGACGTGAATATAGCTATTAACAATGTGTCAGGTCACCAAGAGTTAACGCTCAGTGACAGTGGATCAAAAGTGAAGTCGAGTTAACAATGTGTCAAAAAGGTTCTCTCTCTCCCTTCCCCAATTTGGAAATCGAATTTTCGTATTTGTCTAACGTGTTCACAAATATCTATTATTAAATAAATTAGAGCTGTAAATGACGTGACCTATATATGTGTTTGTCTTTATTTGTTTGTTTTTTTCTTTTTGCTACCCACATTCCTCTTGTGTGACGTCACAATTCCCAAACCCCCAATCTCCCCAATTTGTTTTACTGTAATACTGAAAAGAAAGAATCTATTTATCGAATGTAGATTAATTAGCTAGTGAAGATAAAATAAACAATCTTTTAAGTGAGATAGTGTTTAGCAAGATTTTACAAAGATTGTTTAGCTGATTAAATGTTGTTAAGTTTATTTTAAAAAATATCGTCCACTCTAGTCCTCGGTCCTTCAAAGATTGTCTAATGTTGTCCTCCCAGCGAACTCTGGGTCGTCCTGGAGGTCTGGATCCCTGGCTCTTTGTTTCCCATGCTTGTCGTGGTAGCCGATCTTCTCCCATTCTGCAGACATGGCCAAACCATCTTAGTTGGGACTGTTCTATTTGGGTCTGCAGCGGGTGGGATTTCAGGCCTTGACGTATCGTCTGGTTGCGGACCATGTCTCTTCTTGTTACTTCAACCACTTTCCTCAGATACCTCATTTCTGAGGTTTGGATCTGGCTTTTGTGGGTTGTAGTCATTGCCCACGACTCGCATCCATAAGTCAAAACTGGGACATAGGTGGAGCGGTATACAGCCATCTTCGTTTTCTTACCAACCTCTTTCTTGCTGAGGAATCCACGATTTATGGCCTGAAAAAGTCTCCCAGCCGCTGCTTTTCGAGTGGCCAACTCTTCTTTGATGCCTCCCTTTCGGTCTATAATAGCTCCGAGATATTTAAAGTGGTCGACCTGCTCCAGGACCTGTTCTCCCAACTTAAATCTGATGTTTTCTTTCTTCTCGTGATATCACCATGGATTTTGTTTTAGAGCTGCTTATGACCATCCCTCTCTTCTCCAGCTCTTCCTTCCAGATTGCAGGTTGGATTGGAGATGTGCCTCTGATTTAGCAATCAGGGCAACATCATCAGCAAATGCCAGCTCCGAAATATAGACCTGTCTCATCTTCCAGTACCCCACAGAATACTTTCTTGTTCTCTCCTTACATGCCTTGATGACATCGTCCATAAGGATATATGAAAACGATGAAAGGTGACAGGAATATCACCTTGTCTTACACCAGTGGTGGTCCTGAACTCTTCTGACTTATGGTTTGCTGTCCTCACATAATTTCTGCAAGACTTGTAGAAGCTCTGTATAGCATGAATCAGAGGTGCTGGAATATTCTTCCTTGCCAACAGTCCCAAAGTTTGCTCCAGGGGACTCTGTCAAACGCCTTTTCCAGATCTATGAAACAAAGATGGATCTCACTCTTATACTCAAGGGCCTTTTCACTCAGCTGTCTGAGTGTGAAGATTAGGTCTTGAGTACTTCGGTTTGCTCGGAATCCGCACTGGACCTCATCCAATTGTGGCTCAGGCTAGGCGTCGGAGTCTCTGCTCTAGGATTCTAGAGTAGATTTTACCAGGGACACTGAGAAGGGATATGCCTCTATGGTTTCCACATTGTCGATTGTCACCCTTTTTGAAAATTGGTGTTATGATGGCAATCTCCCAATCCTTTGGTATGGTCTTGTTGCACCATGCTGCCTGTAGGACCTTTAAAAGAGTAATAGGTCGCCTGATGCTCCCATGTACTTAACCATTTCTGGTGTTATACCATCATGCCCTGCTGCTTTGCCCATCTTGATTTTCTCTAGTGCTGCCCTCAGTTCTTCCATCTTTATGTCATCTTCACCATCATTGGGTTTCTCTTCTGTGCTAGTGGTTATCATTTCTGTTGCTTCACCATGCTCACCATCCAGGAGTTCTGAGAAATATTCTTTCCATCTTTCCATTACTTCCTTCGGGGCAGTAAGCAATTTGCCTTGCTTGTCCTTTATAAATTTGAGAGGGCATGTTTTTCCTTCCTCATGTTCTTTAGGGTCTTATAGAACAATTTCTGGTTTTCTTGTGCATCTTTTTCTAGCTTTTCTCCAAATTCTTCCCAGGACTTCTGTTTTGCTGCTAGCACTTTGTTCTTTACTTCTGTTCTGAGTGTCACATATTCTCTATATTTTTCCATTTGTCCTGTTGTGTTTTTAGCTCCTAAGTATTGTTCCCATGCCATTTTCTTCTCTCTTATTTTCTCTTTGACTTCCTCTGTCCACCAAGGTGTCCTCTTTCTCTGGTTCCCAAGTCGGACTTCACCGCATGCTTCTGCAGCAGCTGTCTTTATGATATCCTTGAATTTATTCCAGAGGGTTTCCAAGTCATCGGGTCGTTCTTCTGTGTTGCTCACTGCTGTAGCAATAAGCCCCTGATATCTGGTCTTAATTTCTGGCTCTCTCAGCTTGTAGGTCCTAATGCTCATTTCTCCTGCTCGTTTACTTGGTTTCTTGCGTGATGTTGGGCAGTTCCTAGGCTGAGCAACTCTTTCAGTTGTTCGTTTGATTGTTAGCAGGTAGTGATCACTTCCAATCTCTGGCCCCCTCCAGACTCTTGCATCTCGGACATATCTGAATGAGCTTCTCCGAACAATGGCATAGTCGATCACTGACTTCTCATTCTTGGTTGGTTCACATCTAGTGTATGCATGTATGCGCTTATGGGGGAACTTTGTGTTTGTAATGATCAGATTCTGCTCACTGCAGAATCTAAGGAGTCGCTTTCCATTGTCATTGAGAGTATCTTCTCCATATCTTCCGATAACGCCACCCCATCTAGCATGGTCATTTCCAACTCTGGCATTAAAATCTCCGAGCATGATAACTTCATCTAGGCAGTCATCCACTGTCCTTTGAAGCAGCTCGAAGAATTCCTCCTTGACCTCTGCTCTCTCATCCTCATTTGGCCCATCCCCTATGACCAGGTTGACTATGGTTTCTCCTTCTTTTAGTTTTACAACCATAATGCGCTCCGAGACAAAGTTCCATCCCTTGATACTATCTTTTTGATTTTGGGCCACAATGCAACCCACGCCCCCTTTAGCTCTTTCAGATATGGGTACACCACTGTAGAGCAACGTGTTGCCATCGAGATCCATGACTCCTTGTCCTTTTTTCTTCGTTTCTGTTATAGCCAGGATTTCTAGTTTTGCTTTCCTCATCTCTTCCACCAGCTCCTCTTCCTTCCCATTATACTTCTTGTGTTCCAAGTTCCATAAGTCGTAGTCCGTAGTCCGTTCCAGTTCGTCGCCTTTAGAATCAGTCCGGTTTTCTCTCTTGTATTTCTCGTAATCATAGTTTAAGACAAACAGGTGATTGGCCTGTTGTGCCTTTGCATGGTGGAGGGGCTGCCTCCTTACGGCCTCCATGCAGGCCGCCCTCCTCCTTTTTCATCCGGGCTTGGGACCGGCATGGGCGGAGTTTAATTTCAAATTACCAGATTAAAAACCCAGTAACTCTGCCTCGAAAGGCAAGCGTTCTAACCGCTCAGCCAATCGTTGCTAATGTTGCCTACAATATGACTTCTAACACGAAACTCACTACCTTGAGTAACGTTATCGTAGTTTTAATTCAGTTATAGAGATCGTTGATTGCTAGCATATAGTATTTCTTCAGTACTTGCATACTTACTTACTTAGTCTGTAGTCTTCTACTCTGAGGTGTAGAGGTATCGTTTCTTGCAATCAAGTTTAAGGACAAACAAGTGATTGGCTTGTTGTGCCTTTGCAAGATGGAGGGGCTGCCTCCTTACGGTCTCAATGTAATTTTTATTGTATCTATGTAGTATTATCATTTGATGTTATGTATGTGAGAATTGAGAATATAACTGTACGCCACTGTACTTTAAAAATATGTAATATTTTCGTTTAAAATGTGAAGAAAGTTTGGATGAGAAGAGTAAGATATTCATGGGGGCGGCGCTACAGAAGTGTGTAAGAAAGTAATTTTATTTTCTCCAGAATGTACGAATGTAAGCGAGAATTTATTTACTGTGTATAAATATTTTCGTATTGATGATTGATAATACATGCATACATGGTGTTTAGATTAATTGTTGATGGTTTGACCGCATCAGCCAGGGTCGGAATCGAGGATGAAAGGCAAAGGGTAGGATGTCTGGCAGGTCTGTGTACCCAAGTCTCAACCCCCATAAAGTAAAGTTCGTTCGTTCGTTCTCTTCTCCGTTTAGTTTTTGGTTTCCGTCTGTCTCTCTTCCTAAAGCTGAGACTAGTATAGTCAATGCTTTAACATTTCACTCCTTAAGGCATTATCTGCTATGGGACTCAAAGCTGCACATCTCTGACACAGTCATCCACATATCCTGACAAGTATACTTATTCAATGTTAGACAGTTCCAATATTTCATGAGATCTGATTATATGCCGTCGTAACCTGAATATGTTTTAAATCAATGTCTAAAGTACGGTACTGTATGGAGGGTTTGGATTTTATTTGTTTGTATATTTTAATTACCTTTTTTTTTAAAACACTTAATTTTTGTTATGATTGGATACTATAAATGTATGCTGTTATACCTCGTATTACCTTTATAATGTTGCATGCCTTTTAATTAATTCATAAAGTAACATGTGGGAATTAAAGGACACAGTATGCAAGATGAAAGAGAGAGAGAGAGAGAGAGAGAGAGAGAGAGAGAGAGAGAGAGAGAGAGAGAGAGAGAGAGAGAGAATGTTAGACAAGAACTGCGTGCCCAATTCTTAACCCTTTGAAAATCAAGTTCATTCGTTTGTGTGGCAGTATGACCAGTGACGGTACCAAAGGGCAAGAACCTTTAACCTTTTATTTGTCAAGGGATATAACTTTAATATTCTTTTATATTAGACCTTCTCTAAGATAATTGCTATTTGCAAGAATTGATATTTTCAAGAGTTAAAGGAAAACTTATGGTTTTAGTTTTCATGTCGCAAAGTGGTATGGTTGACATTTTAATCGTATATGGTGCTTAAATAAACCAACTGTAAACAGTCCAACCAAATGTTCCACTTTAGTAATTATACAAGTCATTGGTACCAAAAGCCAGAAGGGCTGTGGAACCACAATTATATTTCTAGAGTCATCATCATCATCAGTTGCCATCTCCATGTGCATTATTAAAATACAAGGTCAAATTGAAATACAGATGAAAGTCATATACACTCGTAGACACACACTTCTACCAAAAGTCTACTCTCATTAACATAACAATGAAACAACTATCGTGTGATATTTACATTCATAGTCAAAACGTCAAGTCAAGTCAAGCCATGCTGTGCGATTCTCCCCCTGAATTTAAGAGCATTTGGAGTACAAAAACCGCGTCAAAAGCCCTCCCACGAACACACTCAGGGACCATCGGACAATGCAGACCTTGACACTTCAACGGCGTCCAGAAATGTGGTCAACATGACCTCCCGTAAATACAGGAGTAGTTTTATAAAAGGTCCTTTTTCTTCTTTTTTTTTCCCCCCATTGTGGACAACCAGTCATTATATTGCTCCTCTCCACGGAAATCTTTAGTAAATTATTACTTTGTTTGTTTGTTTATTATTAGGCTTGTTTATTCGATTTCTCAAGATGAAATAGAGCAAAATTAAATTTGGCCTAAAAATGTTAAGAATAGGATTGTCTCGGTTTGTAAAATATTCCCAATGGAAAATAAAATGCAATCGATCTCAAACACACACTCACATACACACTTGCCGCTATTTCAACAACCGCTATTGACGACTTTCAATGCAAGATGAGAGAGAGAGAGAGAGAGAGAGAGAGAGAGAGAGAGAGAGAGAGAGAGTAAGGAAAGGCAGAATGTTAGATGAGTCTGCGTGCTCGATTTTTAACCCTTTAACAATAAAGTTCGGGACTGTTCGGGTCCCCATAATTAAAACCGGTGTCGGAAACCGTTGGTCATAAATCTTCAACGTGTCACTGCGTTCAGTAGATTTAGAAACTGGCGCTAAAAGACCAGGGTCAGCATTTAAGTAATTTTTTTTTCCCCGACCGAAGACCACACGGTCTGCTGCTATGAGCAAAATTGTCCTATAAAAACTCTTACTATTGAAGCAACGGTCTTAATCAAAATAATAATAATAAATAAATACAAAATAAAATAGACTACACATGTACATATGCATTTAAAATGTAAACATAATAATGACAATAACAATAATAATAATGATAATAGATACATAGAAAATAAAATAATAATAATTTAAAGGCAGGCTTTTCTCTGCGGACATGACAAAGGGGAGGATGAAAAAAAAAAAAAATTTTCACATGTACTTAAGATAAAAATACTGGGTGATGGAGTCCCTCACCTCTAACGTTGTGTGTGTAGGGGAGGAGGAGGGAGGATGAGGATATGTGTTAAAGGGAGTGGGGAAGGTAGGGAAAAAAAAACAGGTGGTGGAAAAAACACGTAGTTGGCAGTGAGGTTGGGGGTGGGGGAGGGGAGAGGTTATAGGAAAGTGACCTTCGTATAAACTAAAAGCTTGGATTTAAGGTACAGGTACAGGTAGCAGGGGATAGTGGACAGGTTTTAAAATAAGCGTCACTCGCTGGAGGAACAAATTTAGGAGAAAAGCTGGGCGGATAATTTTGTACTCAAATACTGATTGAACGCGACATTTCCAAATTATAGAACGATATTCCGAGAGTAAAAGAATTAAATAAAAATGGATGTCTGGTAGTGTCTTGGGAATTGAATTAAGCATAATCGCTTTGAAAATATCTGTTTTTTTTTTTCGTATGTGTGTCCAGTATGTCCTTTAAGATTCTCTGTGCTGGTATAATTGTGCTACATTTATAGAAAATGTGTTCCTCACTTTCTTGTACATTTGACTGGCACATCTTGCATCGTGATTTTCGTTTTAATCTGTGTGCTGCTCTTTCTGTGGTTGGTGTCATGTTATATAAAAGTCGATATTTAAAAAACCCCCCCCCCCCCCCCCCCTCCCGTTATCACTAAAGAATAAAGAGTACGCTCTATATTTCCAATAAGTGGGTGCAAGGTCTTTTTCTTTCTTTCTTTCTTTCTTTTTCTCTTCCTTCTCTTTTTAATCAACACTACCATTACCAAAAATGTAAAATGTGTAACCTGGGAGTACTAGAGTGTGTAAATGAGTGTGTGCAAGGTGTGGAAGTAATTTTAAAAAATATATATATTTTTTTTATAGCTGCAAAAAAAAAAAAAAAAAAAAAAAAATTCCCAGGTTGAGGCCCTTCCATTGCACTCCGGTTGGGTTGACCCCTGCGATCACCCCAAATGTGGGTGACTCGGGTGCGTAATTTTTTCGTAGGGGGGACTGCGTTCGCGCTATCCCTTGACTAATAAAAATAACATGATTGGTCTATCTTGTGTAACTGAAAATTCTTGAGACGATATTTAAGCACGAAAGGTAACATTCATTACATAATTCGAAACCAAACTAAGAAAGTCATGGCATTATACAAAGAATTGTGAGTAAAACAGTTTGTCAATATCATCATCATCATGTGACGTATTCTTTCCAGAACGTCTCCATTACAGCTGCTCTGAACGCATCACGATTCTGGGCAAGTCGACCTGCATCAGCCAAAGACAAGTTCAGACTCTCTGTGATGTCCTGGGTCCACCGTCGTCTAGGTCGACCCATTCCCCTTTTTCCAGGGACCATGCCTTCCATCACTGTTTTTTCCAGACTATTATGTCTTTTTATATGACCGAAAAATTGCGATGGTATTTAGGAGCCAATGTTCCTGTACGTTTAGTGAGTGCAGTACTTCTCTGTTGGTCTTTTTTTTCTGTCCAGGGTATTCTCAACATCCTTCTGTAGCATTTCATTTCGAATGATGTAATCTTTTTGTCAATATACTTGGCAAGATATTACCTATAGTGATCGTCAGCATACTAGAAAACATACGCTGGAGTACAGAAATTTGAGAATTAAATACAGAACATTTCATGAAATTCTGCTGTGTAATCAATCAGAAATTTGGTTGTGTAGCAAAACTGACATCTCAACCCGTAACCCGTCATGGGTCGTATGGGTGCCATGGTGGAAGCATCAGCAGACAGGGTCCTCCACTGCTCTCTATCCTCAGCAATTCTTACAAGTGTGGAAAAACCGTGTCCTGCCCATTCTTTGATGTTATCAGCCCAGGATTTTCTTTGCCTTCCTCTTCTCCGTTTACCTTCGACTGTTCCCTGGAGGATCGTTTTCGAAAGGGAGTCATGACGAGTTACATGCCCAAACCAGGCAAGCTTTCGACGTTTCACTACTGACAAAAGTGGTTCTTGGTGGCCTGCATAGGTGTTTATCTTCTCTCTAACATAGACATTTGTTTTGTGCTCTTTATAGCAAATGCGCAAAATTCTTCTATAACATTTATGCTCGAAAGCCTGAATCCTTCGCTCCGTATCTGCAGTGAGTGTCCAGCCCTCACACCCATACAAGAGAATAGATAATACAAGTGATTTGTATAATTTGATCTTCACAGGAAAACTGATGTTACTTTTCCAGATCACATTCAGCCTTGTCATGGCAGCTGAGGCCATCTCAAGTCTTGTCTTGATTTCTTTACTTGATCTTCCATCACTACATATAGTGGACCCGAGATATTTAAAGGTGTTAACTTCTTCTAACGTTTGCCCATTTAACGTAATGTTGGTCGGAACATGTTTCTTATGGCTATTTACCAATATCTTGCTCTTTTCTATATTAATTTCCATCCCATACTTTCCTGTTACTTTCTCCAATCTAGAGGTAAGGTCTTGAAGTTCTGATTCACTGACATATTGTGTTTTAAAGGTGAGGCCCTTCCACTGCACTCTGGTTGGGTTGACTTATACGATCCCTCCAAATGCGAGTGACTCGAGTTCGCATTTGTTTTATATTTTTTTTTTTTTTTTTTAACCAGCGGCACTTGGGCTTTCAGCCCTTCGGCCCAATGATATGTCATTGCGAGGCTGGGGAACCTGAGGACTTTCCTTCCAACCCGGTCAGGAGCTTCGCTCCTTCCCATCCACAGAGGGTTTATCACAGGAGCCGTTCAGGCTATTCAGTCAAATTTCCGGCCGTAAACATTTCTTCAAACGCCGACGCCCGGGTTTGAACCATGAACACCTGGTCGCCAGTACAACGCCGAAGCCATTACACCAGCGCGGCTCCCGTTTTATATATATATATATATATATATATATATATATATATATATATATATATATATATATATATATATATATATATATATATGGTAGTGATTTTACCTTATTTATTTCGTATTTACTTTATTATTTTACCCTTTTTTTCACAAGAGTGTTATACGCGCGAGTGTTATATGTACGAGTGTTATATGTGCATACAATGTAATCTCCTTGTATTCCATTTTGCAAGATGCAATAGTATTGTAAATTGAAATTAAATGCAAATAAACGTTTTTAAAAAAAAAAAAAAAAAAAAAAAAAAAAAAAAAGTTGCCATCTCCACAACGAAGGTTGGCTGTAATGGATCTCCAACGTCTTCTGTCTCTTGTCTTGGTGGTGCACTCTGATAGACTCTTTCCTGTCCATCTCTTGATGTTATCTTACGCTGTACAACCCAATGCCTAGAATCCGGCTTTTGGCTGGGATCATGTGTCTACACACGGGAAACAGTAGTGACTTTCATGTCATGAGGTACCTAGTGTGAGAACACAGAGGATCACTACAATGACACATGTTGTCATTGGATCTTCTTGTGTTGGGACATGTGGTCTTGACCAGGGCCGGGTATGGGTGGGGCAAATGCAACCTCATGCGAGGAAAATATGCAACCTCATGCGAGGAAAAAAAAAAAAAAAAAAAAAAGATGTTATCTTCCCACTTATAGCGCTGTCTTCCCCTTGCACGTTTGCCTTCAACTCTCCCCTCTGTTATGGTCTTCTGCAAGGTGTTATGCCTTTTTATGTGGCCAAAGTATTTTAGCTGCCGAACTTTGACCTCTCTCATTAGTTCTCTTTTCATACCTAGATTTTCTAGGACCTCCTTATTTGTTTTCATCTCTTTCCATGAGATACGCCCCATTCTTCTATATATCCACATTTCAAGAGCCTCAATTCTTTCTTCCAAATGCTTATTCATCGTCCATGTTTCTGCACCATACAGAAATGCAGAATATATATATAACACTTTATGATTCTCAGTTTTAATTTATGAGATAACTGTTTGGATGTCAGTATATGTTTCATGTTGTTGAATGTAGCTTTGGCCATTCCTATTCTCTTCTTGATTTCTGTTTCACATCTGCCATCTTCTGTTATTATATGACCAAGATATACGTAGCTCTTGACTTGTTCCAGGATTTTCCCATTTACGCTTATCTTTAATGTGGGTTTATCGTCTGTTTTGCTAATTATCATAGTTTTAGTTTTCTCAATATTAATGTCGAGTCCATATTCATGACTTATACTGTTCACTTGCTTCACTAGTTCTTGTAACTCCTGTTCGCTTTCAGCTAACAACACGGTATCATCTGCATATCTAAGGTTGTTTATTGATCTTCCACTGATGTTCAGTCCTGGTATTTCCTGTATCTGTTTGAAAATTTTTTCGGTGTATAAATTAAATAGGCAGGGGGACAGCACACAACCTTGTCTGACACCTCTTTTTTATGTCTATGTATGGTGAATAATTCCTTCCCGATCTTACTGTGGCAGTTTGCTCCCAATAAAGGTTACTGAGTATTCTTATATCTTTTCCATCAATACCTATGTCTTTGAGGCATTCAATTATTTTCTCATGATGGATTCTGTCAAAAGCCTTCTTATAGTCAATGAAGCACATATACATACTTTTTGGACCTCTGTATATTTTTCTGCTAATCTTCTTAGGCAAAATATTGCCTCTCTTGTTCCACTGTTCCGTCTAAAACCAAACTGTTCTTCTTGGATTTCGCTGTCTACTTTACTTTTTATTCTTTCCTGTATGATTTTGAGCAGTATCTTAATTGCATGACTCATCAGGCTGATTGTTCTGAAGTCTGAACATTCTGTTGCATTTGGTTTTTTGGGCAATGTTATGAAAACTGATGTCTTCATGTCGTGTGGTATATATCCTGTATTGTATATATCGTTGCATATTTCTGTGATTGTATCTATACCAAAGCTCTCCAGAGCTTCTATCATTTCAATGTTTATGTTATCCATGCCTGCTGATCTTCCTTTTTGTATCATATGAATGGCATTCTCTACTTCTGATCTGAGAATGTTTGGGCCTTCATTAGAATCTGGTGATGGTTTTTTACCTCTGTTGTCCTCGAATAGTTCTTTTACGTATTCTGCCCATCTGTTTGATATGTCTTTCTCATCAAGTAATATTACACCATTTTTGTTCTTGATACAGCTTTCCTCCTTGTGCAAACCGCGACCGATTTGATAATTTCTTTATTTCTTCATGCATATCTCTTGTCATGTGCTTTGCTTCCAAGTCTTCTATTTCCTTACATTTTGTTTCTATCCACCGTTCTTTTGCTTCTCTACACATAGTACGTATGTCATTGTCTATTGTTTTATATTCTGGAGTGTTTTTTTGCTTTCTTTTCTTTCTGCCAATTTATTCAAGATGTCATCTGTCATCCAAATTTGATTTTTCTTAGACTCCTTTTTAGGTAAATTTGCATTTGCTGATTGTATGCTTGTTTTTAAGCATTCCCATTTTGCGGTTGCTTTTTCTTCTGGGTTTTCTCTTCTATACTGCTCCATGCTTTCTGTCAATAACTGTTGGTATTTATTTTTGACGTCGATTAAATATTTATGTTTTATATCTGGTTGTTTCAGCGCTGATATTTCTATCTGGGGTTCTTCCTGTCTTCTGTTTTCTGCTCTTTTCAGCTTTATATTTACTTTGATGACAACTGGATTGTGATCTGAATTTATGTCGGCGCCAGGATGTGTCTTTGCACTTGTGACACTGTTCTTAAATCTATGTTTTATCATGATATAGTCGATTTGATTACGTGTTACATCTCCTGGGCTTTTCCATGTGTATAATTTCCTTGGGTGGTGTTCAAAAAAGGTGTTACATATGACCAGCTGGTTTTCTTCACAGAACTGGATAAGTCTGTCTCCTCTATCATTTCTTGTCCCTAATCCATACTGTCCTACTATTTTCTTGTATTTTCCTTTTCCTACTTTCTGGAGTAAATACCTTTTATTCCAAATCACGAACTTTGCATTTCCGAAGTGTTTACGGACGTGTAGTGAAGCCTGCTCGATTCAACTGTATACTTCCAAGCTTCGTAAGTAGACGTATCCACTTTCTTCGGTCATTAAAAATTGTAAGAAATCGCCACATCAAAATGATGACAAAAATCAACCTTGATGCCAGCGAGGACTTCGAAGGAGGTGCCTTGCACCAAAGCGGCACTTTGGTGTTGTCCATTTCTGGAGCACAGGCTGGGCGCGCCTCCTACTCGCTAATAGCAAGTATTTTAACTGGCCCGTGCGGCATCATGCCCAATGGTATATCGTCGATATACCGGTTTGAAGACCCACAACGGTGGTATGCCACCTTGACGCCTGGGGCGCAAGCCGCCCAGTACAACTGCCTACATGGGAAACAATTGGAGTGGCAGACTCCAAAGCTATCCGTTATAGTGGAGCATCTAGAAAAAGAACGGGTGAAAGCCACCCTCCACTTGATGCCTCCAACATTGAAAAAAGGAGGCGGCAAGAAAGATAGCTGTGGCTGTCTCAGGAGACGCTGAGGCAGAAACATACCAGTTAAAGAATGCTATGGACAAGTGGGTCCTGCTTTGCAAACCCAAAGATCCCCTCCCCCACTACGTGGATTTAGAAATCAAAGGGCAGGGGGAAAAGACACAAAATTTTCGTCACTATACCAGGACGGAAGACGGCGTGCCCTTTTTGCATGCAAGAAGACCACTGGGCAAACAGGTGCCCCCCAAAAAAGTAAAGGACAAGAAGTACGTACACAACCAGATAGACAAGCACAACAAAAACTACCTCCTCGCCAGCCTGCAGACAAAGAGAAGTTCCAAACAGTCACGAGAAATAATAAACGAAGAAGACACCACTCTGAGGACAACGCCACCCCACAAGACACCGAACTTTACGATGATAGACCCCAAGCATTTTCCTACTCCAGCGCAAGCTTATAAAAACAATAGCCCAACAAGCCCAAACAAAGAAAAGACTAACAAGCAACATGTGGAAACACCACCCAGACGTAGAACACTGTCAGACACCAGCCCAAGGCTCGTCATTGTGCTGGATAGCCCTGGTAACACAGAGTAAAGACGTTTTCCCCTGACCTCAAACATCCATTTTTATGTATTTACACTATTAGCAAATACCACATTTCAGGAATGGCGGCAGAAATTAGAATAATTAGTGTAAATATTCGTGGCCTTCGCACAAAATTACAACATTTCATTACACTAATACACAAATACCATCCAGATTTTATACTGGTTCAAGAAACCAACATACACACAGACGAACACGCAGCCCATATCACGACAAAATTAGGACTTGGACATTCATGTTTTAGCCTTAGTGTTCAGAATATAAGTTCAGGGATAACTATCGTACAGACATCGGATAGGTGGGAAATTATCAGGAAAAATAGAGATAGTAAGGGTAATATAGACATAGTTCAGGTAAGGAACAACACACAAACATACACCATAGTAAACATACATGCACCACCAGACTACAGACACCAACCCTTGTTTTATGATAGCCTAGAAAGCCTACTCACACATTCATACAGGGGGCAGAACATCATATTAGGGGGAGATTTTAACTGTATACTGACAAAAATGGATGTTATAGGTGGGGAAGTCAAAACACAAATTCGGATGACAAACAGGGAGGGCATTCACCAGCTAGATATGCTACAAACCATAGTAGACATGAGCAGCTTAAAGGGCACCTACAGAGAGACACATCCCAAGGGCACTGACACCACACACACAAATAACGCACATGGCAGATCAGCACGATTAGATAGAATTTATTCACCATCAACGCACTGTACAATCGAGTCCAAACACTTACCAGAAACTCTCAAATTCACAGACCACAAAGCGGTTTTGGCAACTGTAAACACCACACATACAAATATCACATCCAAAGGCTCACCTCACTGGAAATTCAACAACACACTGCTGCAAAATAAAACATACGTAGAGCAAATGACGCAACTCATTCTTACATACACAACAGATTTACCCACTGAAAACATTCAATAACACAGGGAGCTATTAAAGAATACTATACGCGAGAGAACACAAATACTGGCAACCAAGATTCATAGAGACAAAATACGACAGGAAAAGATAATAGAACAAGCCATCAAACTCGCAACTCTAATTGATAAAACAGCACCTCATATCATTACATTGCAAGAAGAACTAGAAAAATATCAACACCATAGATTAAGAGGTGCCCTGTTACGGACAAAATTGAACACAATCACACAAGAGATACCCAGCAAAACAATATATGGCAATAGAACAAAACATACAGCGAAGCAAGCAAATAGGCCAAATAGTTGACTCACATGGAGACATACAAACGCAGGCACAACATACAGCACAAGCCTTTGAGGACTACTATAGAAATCTTTACACAGAAGAAGGAATACAACCACATATGCAGGACACTTATGCAATACACTAAGAAACTGAGCAACAAAGAAAAGTAATCTCTTGATGCAGAACTGACCCTAGAAAACATAACACACGCAGTAAACGAAATGCAAAAAGGCAAGTCACCAGGACCAGATGGACTCACAGCTGAATTCTACCAACATTTCTTCCCCATGTTAGGCCCTCTCCTACTAAGAGTATATTCAGAATCTTTCGCGAAAAAGGAATTTCTATCTAGTTTCAACCTGTCATACATCACTCTAACCCCTTAGGACGATCCGGACAAAACAAAGCTTAAAAACTACAGACCAATATCACTCCTAAACATCGACTATACAATTTTAGCCAAAACCCTAACAAACAAACTCAAACCGTTCATGGCTACACTCATACACGAAGACCAACAGTGTAGTGTCCAGCACAGAAACATTCATCAGCACGCACACTTCATAAGAGACATCATCACCTACACACATCAGAAGGATTGCCAGTCGTCAATCCTATCGCTAAACCAAGAAAAAGCCTTTGACAGAATATCCCACTCATACCTCCATAAAACTTTACTACACTGCAACATTCGTGAAAACTTTAGAAAGTGGATTGAAATTATATACACAAAACCTGAAAGCAAGGTTTTGGTAAATCATTCATTTACTGGGGCTTTCAGGCTGACAAGATCTGTTAGGCAGGGATGTCCCCTTTCTCCTCTACTCTATGTACTCGCTCTAGAACCACTGCTAGAGAAAGTTAGACAAGACAGTACTATCAGAGGCACTTTTATTCAGGGTAAAGGGTAACAAAAGTTGCTTGCCTACGCAGACGATACTACATTCTTTTCCCCCAATGATAGGTCTATACAAAATATTCTAGACACTTTCACGCTTTTTGGTAAAGGTAGTGGGTCAAAATTAAACGTCCAAAAGTCTACAATTATGGGTATAGGCAGATGGAAAAACAAAGCAGATTTTCCCTTTGATTTAACTTCAACAACAAACATGAAAATGTACGGTATATACTTCCCATCCCACCCGAACCGCACACACAAAGTCACATGGCAGAACTTAGTAGCATATATCACAAACACGCTTCACCGCTACAAATACAAAAATACAACCATTTTTTCCAGAAGTGCAACAGTGAGCTGTTTTATTATTCCAAAAATAATTTACATCGCTACAGTCTTTGACCCTCCACAACATACGGTGACAGAGATAAACAAGGAGATTAGGCGTTTTGTTTTTGGGCACACTTTATTTAGCTTTAAACATGAAACACTCATGCAAGAGAAAAGATTCGGGGGAGTTGCCCTCCAGGATATAGGGACAAAAATAAAGGCACGTCGAATCAGACATGTAGGAAATTTAATAAGAGACCCAGAAAAACACACATTAGCCCATTACTACGTAGGGCTTAGACTTGCTAGACTGAGACCACTAAAGAACAATGTCCCACACCATTACGGCACACTACCACACTTTTACAGGACATGCATACAAGCCATCAGAGGACACGAAATTCTAATTAACCAGAAAACAAACAAAGTTTACAAACACTTAGTCAGGTTACAAGCACCACCTTTAAACCTAAGAATTAAAAGAGGTTACAATTACTTTATAACAGATTACACTGAGATTTTCACCGATCTTCACAACAAAAGCATAGCACTAAAGCCAGAGAAGTCACATATCGACTTTTATATAACATGACACCAACCATAGAAAGAGCAGCACACAGATTAAAACGAAAATCACGATGCAAGATGTGCCAGTCAAATGTACAAGAAAGTGAGGAACACATTTTCTATAAATGTAGTACAATTATACCAGCACAGAGAATCTTACAAGACATACTGGACACACATACGACACAAAAAACAGACATTTTCAAAGCCATTATGCTTAATTCAATTCCCAAGACACTATCAGACATCCATTTTAAATTAATCCATGTGCTCTCGGAATTTAGTTGTTTAATATGGAAATGTCGCATTCAATCAGTGTTTGAATACAAAGTTATCCGCCCAGCCTTTCTCCTAAATTTGTTCCTCCAGCGAGTGACGCTTATTTTAAAACCTGTCCACTATCCCCAGCTACCTGTACCTCGACCTGCCAAATATTCTTAAATCCAAGCCTTTAGTTTATACGAAGGTCACTATCCTACAACCTCCCCTTCCCTCACCCCCACCCCACTGCCAATTACGTGGCATTCCATCACCTGTGTTTTTTTCTACCTTCCCACCCCCTTTAACACACATCCTAATCTTCCCCCCTCTTCCCAAAACACACAACGTTAAAGGTGAGGGATTCCATCACCCAATATTTTTATCTTAAGTACATGTGAGAGAGTGTGTGTGCATGTTTAAAATTTTTCATCCTCCTTTTTGTCATGTCTGCAGAGAGAAGCCTGCCTTTAAATTATTATTTTATTTTCTTTGTATCTATGTGACCGGGAGAAGGGAAGGCTGTGTCACAAAATCAAGTCTAGTGTGACAGGGTGAGAAAAGGGTGAAATAAACGTTCTGTGACAGGTGAATTTTGTGGCAGTATTTTCTTTCAATATTCTTCTGTAGGGTTACTGGCGACTGCCAAAGATGGTGATTACAGATATAAATTGTAACATAACCCAGGTGTTCTTAGGAGACTCGTACTGTTTTTATTGATACTGGCTGTAAGATCGTCGTAAATGTGGTAGCACTCTTTGCTTGATTACCTAATGTAAACAAAGGTCACTGGCTACTGACGCTCAGGAAAATAAGATCAGGCTGGTGTAAAATATGAATGAATACTTTTATTTACTGTCTACACACTTTGATAACTTCAATCGGGTTCATAAGTACATGTTCTTGTGTAATCTACTAACCAGTCTTTCCATGAAATATCACACAGAAAATCAGCCTTACAAGATGGTAACCACACACTGACTTCGCTCATCCCGTGCTCAAGCAAAACTCACCCTAACCTCCCTTCTCTCAAACTATCCTTCCGTTCTAACTACTGGGCAATTCTACCCCAAGTTTGATGACGTCATTTCTGAACACTTTAGTTAAATCA
The DNA here is from genome assembly GCA_024509875.1 of Oreohelix idahoensis. NCBI lineage: Eukaryota > Metazoa > Mollusca > Gastropoda > Stylommatophora > Oreohelicidae > Oreohelix > Oreohelix idahoensis. The sequence continues at coordinate 51,834 of JAMPIV010003605.1, forward strand.
CTCATAGGATTTGTGACTAGTGCTATGTTCTAACTGGTCACGCTCTAATACTTAGTGTTTAAATCTTGCTAAGTATTCTTACCCTAACTATAATTAAGTGGCAGCGCCTTAGTGCTAATCCGACGTAGTAGTCCACACTGTCACAATCTATTATTATTATTTTATTATTATTATTATTGTCATTATTATTTTTACATTTTAATGCAAATGTACATGTGTAGTCTATTTATTTTATTATTTAATTTGTATTTATTTATTATAATTATTAGACGGATGATACAGAAGTAAGAGTTTTTATAGGACAATTTTGCTCAAGTCATCAGCAGACCGTGTGGTCTTCGGTCAGAATATGTGGGTGTCCAAAAAAAAAAAAAAAAAACCAAAAAAAAACTGAGTTGGAAAAATGTTCAAAAGAAACTTTAACGCTGACCCTTGGCGTTTCGCGCCAGTTTATAAATCTATGAAGCGCTGTGACCCGTTGAAGATTTACGACCAACGGTATCCGACAATTATGGGGACCCAGACAGTCACGGATGCCAGCATTGGAAGTCGTCAATAGCAGTCGTTGAAATAGCGGCAGATAGAAAATCGGCTTAAATGTGCGTAAGTGTGTATGTGAGTGTGTGTGTGAGAGCGATGGGTATTTTTATTTTCCACTGGGGATATTTTACAAACCGGGACAATCCTTTTCTTTAACATTATTGAGGCCAAATTTAATTTTGCTTTATTCATCTTGAGAAATCGAATAAGCAAGCCTAATAACATATAGGTGCATGTATACATGTGTATGTGAACGAATATATACAGTAGTATTTGCGTGTATGTGTGCCAATGAAAATGTAAGTTTTGAGTATTTATATGTATTATGTAATGTACTCTCCATGTATTCCATTGTGCTAAATGGACAGGGTTTATATAATCGGAAAACAAACAAAAAATACATCTTAAGTAATCAAAAAAAAAAAATAAATAAATAAAATTACCAAAAAAAAAAAAAAAAATCACCGCAAAAAAATAAATAAATTTATTGTTAAAAATATTTGGCCGGCACAAATGTGCCATATAACTTGTATGTGATAAAATAGATTTTATAATGTTTAAAAAAAAACAAGCACTTCTATCTTCACGGCAGATTTGACTCTCCGATATAAATTGTTGCCAAATCACAACAACAAATTATGATGATAAATAGGTTATCGCTGAAACGTTGAGTATCGTAAAATATAAGATGAAATTTAAAAGTGTCTTGTGATTCGAAAAGTGTTTATTCATTGCTAAGGATACCCTAACTATGGAAAGCAAGAATTTCATTACTACTGTAGACTTAGGGATGGATGTCCTAGAAGGAGCAAACCTGCATCGGGCAGGGACTTTACTTCTGTTGATATCAGGATCTCGAGCTGTGGCGAAGGCGTCGTCCTCTTTTTTATCAAGTGTAGTCGTGGGCCCGGGCTGGCTACCGACAAACGGGTTAGCTTCGTTGTACCGGTGTGGGAGGCACCAAGAACTTAACGATAGGAGGTACTGTACAGTGTCTGCTACCTGACGGTAGTAGACACTGTACAATGCGCGGTACCTAGGTACCGCTCACTGTAAATTAAACCTTACCTGCTAGGTACTAAGCACTGTACTTGGGTAGGAAGGACACCATTTTAAAGATTAAAAAAAAAACGGAAACCCGTACATAAATATAATTAATGCTGTATTGTATGTATTGAGAAATGGATGTGCCAGTAAAACCAAGGGCATAATATATGATAATTACGTTTTTATTTCTACTTGGCAGTGTATAAATAAAGAGTATTAATAAAGAAAAATAGATGACATTCCTTCGAAATATAGATCTAACCAACGAAAATCTAACCAACGAAAATTATGAGAGCTTCTTTTCTGCTTGTTATGAGAGCTTCTTTTCTGCTTGTTATGAGAGCTTCTTTTCTGCTTGTTATGAGAGCTTCTTTTCTGCTTGTTATGAGAGCTTGTTTTCTACTTGTTATGGGAGCTTCTTTTCTGCTTGTTATGAGAGCTTCTTTTCTGCTTGTTATGGGAGCTTATTTTCTGCTTGTTACGAGAGCTTCTTTTCTGCTTGTTATGGGCGCTTCTTTTCTGCTTGTTATGAGAACTTCTTTTAGCCCGATCTGAGGGGGCGCTGTAGGAAGCATCACCACTTGGTACGATCGGCAGCTTCATCCTAGCATATAGACTATTATATCAACATTTCAGGGCATGTTAACAATTAGATCTTTATGTGACTGACATATTTTATATGGTCTGCTAATATGTTGTCTAACCCAGCAGCGCTTCTGCTTTGAACGAGACCAAATATTAAAAATCACACTGTTATTTAAACATGCACATATAAATTCTGTATCGTATTTCCCCCCAGGTTTCTAGCACGACGAATAAATCCACGTCAGATATGAATGATGTCCGTAATGATTAACGTTTACTACTGATTGTGTCAAGTGACCAAGCTGTATTGCATCCGCTTCGCCATTAAGTTTCATGTTTTTATTACACCCGTCTACATTTTTTATTGTAGCCACATCTCATTTTACTAGTGTTAGGCATATTAAATGTTTATTTGAAATTCTTTTTTCCCGAAAAACAAACAAACAAATACCCCCCCCCCCCCCCCCAAAAAAAAACACACACACACACATCTACCGGTACTGTCTCGTTCGCTCTCATTTAACCATATCTATCTCTTTCACAAAGTTGGCGCTCTGTCTCAAGCTTCCCTCACTGCCATAGTTTTTCCCTCAAGGGAGTTGGTAAAGTCCGTGCTGTCTATCCTTCCTTGCCTCACGAACTTTGCCTTCCATAACGCAATACTCATTTTAGCAGCTGGGTAGAATAGAGCGCGACCGACCTGGTTTCGAACCAGGTCCCTTTGGTTCAAGAAGCAAGCGATGTAATGTGTCTGACGCTGAGATATAGGTAGACCTGTGGAAAGCATTCGATTACATGTGGAGACTTTGAACCAGGGTTGTGGAGTCGGCCAAAACATTGTCCGACTCAGACAACTGCTCCACAGCCATGGCTTTAACAACAACCCAAAAAGCTGGACAAATGCATGAAAACACAACCCACAGACATCAAAATAAGCCAATCAAATGTGAGGTAACAAGTTCAAGGTCAGCTCTAGGGACGCAGTTATGGGTAGACATACATAGAGAAAGTATTTGATAAAGTGTGGATAGTTGGAACTATAACGCCAGTTATTGAAAGTCTCGACAACAACTGCGAGAAAACATTTAAGATAGACATGAAAATGGGCCAATCAAATTTTCGGTAACTAGGTCAAGAGGCTACCGGAGGACGCAAACAAGAAGTATTGTTGTAGCTGAGATGTTTAGCTGTACTGTACTGTACTGATAGACACACAATCATGCTCTAAACTGCATTCACTAATAAATGTGGCATGACACCTTTTGTCCCCCACTGATCACCGATGCTGGCAGGTAAAGATTCGACTGGATATGAGATGTGACGCTGTAGCTACAGTAGTGCAGCATTTACATTTTGTACAACACAACATCCGTATCAAATCTTTTCCCCCTTTTTTCTCATGTCCTATTGTAACTTGTTATGAGAGCTTGAAGACAGCTCAATTCCGATTGCTGTATTTGCAGTCGCACTAAAGGTTCTTCTTCTTTCTTCTTCGTTGTTCGCTTTCTTGCAGCGACTTGAATATATGTACAAAGAAAGCAGTGGTCAGCTTGAGACAGTTGGTATCTCCGTAGAGCTTTTCCAGGAAGGGTACGGGTGATGTCCGTATGCGCTTTCTCATCTGTTGGGCACCATTGAAGTAGATGTTCAGCAGTCATTTTATCGGTGCCACAGTTAGACTCATCAGTAGTTTCCACTAAAGGTTCGATGCATTTAATCCTCTTAATAGTTGTGCTCAAAGTGGGGTCTGATTTTAACTTGCCTTTTGTCGCTCGTCTGTCTGTTTAGAATTTCATCTTGTCTTGTGAGTCATTTCTGAAGACATCGCTACTTTCACACTGTATGGGTGGTTCGTTGTCCGCTGTTGATTACCTCAGCAAAATGGTTAGTATAAAGCTTTTGTTTTCATCACCCTACAGCGCCCCGCGGAACATAGGCCATCGTAAGAATCATATCTGGCCTTTCTGTTCTGCGCTAACATCATCAACATCCATAATTCTCGCCGTTTGTACGTCGGTCACATCTAAGGGATGCAACTGTGGTTCAAAGTTAGGCATTAATTGTATTGTTTCCCTTATATGTACTCTCCCGAAAATAGTAACACTCAACGAAGAAAAGTCGGTGAATTGTGCAACACAAAGTGAGTGACCGTGATACATGAATAAAATGTACGTTTTTGATTGTAGAACCCAGTTTCATCCCGGAAACGGATTTAACTCATCATTTTGTTAAAAATAACCTTAAAATGTAAGTTTTTGATTGTTTCTTCAAGGCAAAATTTTAATTTAAAGTATTGTAGACTTATTATGGATCAAAATGATGATGGCTGCAAAACGAGCTGCAGATGCTAAGATGAAGAGACGATCGCGTCAATCACAACGAGCAAGCGAGACTCTAGAAGAAGCAGCAATACGACGACAACATGAAGCGGCACAAAGACAAGCACAGCGTCAGTCACAACGAGCAGATCAGTCTGCAGAAGAGCATGAATCTCAACGCGCTGCAGAAGCTTTTCGCATTCGTCAGTTGAGAGCATCACAACGAGCAAAGGAGACTTCAGACGAAGCAACCGAACGTAGAGCAGCAGCTGCACAACAAGTTAGACGATCAAGAGTTGCACGTAGTCCAACAATTCCAAATCATGATGCCTTTGATGAGAATGCAGTTGCTGTACACAACTGCGGCCCAATGGATCAGGAATGTCAGTTCTGTCACTCTCTCAATTTTCAAGTGGAAAGATCAACCGATGGTACACTCAAATATTGCTGCTATAAACATACAGTGCTGTTGGAGCAAGAAGGAGAGCAGAAACGCCATTTTCCTCCGTATCTCAAGGATCTTTTGAGCAACCCAGCGCATCCACAACATTAAGGAAAATATCCGTTCCTATGATTCAGTCTTGGGCTTTGCATCCATGGGTGCCATTTACTTCCGTCATTATTGACGGGTTATTGCTAGTACATTCATAGTTTTGCTATGTCTTGTTTTCCCTTGTACGCATGTCTCCACTACTCTTCTCCAAGTGTTTTAAGGTATTTAATTATAATTATGTTTAGCTTCTCTCAAAGTAATGGCTGGGTGCTCCAATCAAAGAGCCATTTCTCTTACTTCATAACAAAAGAAGCCAGCTTACAGATGACTTCCAGAAGAACGTATACTATCAAGCAATAAGTACGTAGCAACGTAAGTGAGGGAAAGAGACCTTAATCAGTATGTGGATGCATGTGAATCTTGGACAACGAACAAACAAAAATCTATAGCTGCGTTACAAATATGGCCACTAAAGAGAATCCCTGTGCAACGATTGGTAACTGAAAAGCCGTGTGAATTATAGAACAACTCTTCACAATGAAATTTAAAAAAAAACAAACAGAAAGAAGGGGAAACGTGTTGATGGCATAAAAAGGCAGTCGGTGACTGGACTCCACATGGTAAGAGAGGTAAAGGTAGATCAGAAACATGGAGAAGGCAACTGGAGACAACAAGGAAAATTATGAGGAAGACATGGACAAATCATGAATTGATGACACGTGACAGGGGGACTTGGTATGGTGTTTGTTAAAGCTCTATGGGGAGCTAAAAGGTGTTGGTGACACACACACACGCACGCACGCACGCACGTACACACACACACACACACACACAAATCGGTAATGACTTGATATAAAAGTATTTTATGCAACAACTCTTTATTAATTAAAAGTATTTCAGACAATAACTCTTTGTTAATTAAAAGTAAGCTCATATCTCAGACCTAAGGGTCTTTTATATTTGGACATGCGCCCTAATATAACCGACTAGGTTGAACGGGATGCGCCTCGCCAAAACGAGGCAAAAGTTTTACATTAAAAAAAAAATTCAGACAACAACTCTGTCAATGGAAGTAAGAAAGAGAATTCTTGAGTGTTACATAGTGGCGATTCCAACATATGGAAGTGAATCATGGTCAGTTAGTCCTTGCAGGAAAAATTCTGGAGGCCACAGACATGTTGTTTTACAGAAGAATGATAAGAATACAACAGACAGCTAAACAGACAGCTATACAGACAGCTATACAGACAGCTATACAGACAGCTATACAGACAGCTAAACAGACAGCTATACAGACAGCTATACAGACAGCTATACAGACAGCTATACAGACAGCTATACCGACAGCTATACAGACAGCTAAACAGACAGCTATACAGACAGCTATACAGACAGCTATACAGACAGCTATACCGACAGCTATACAGACAGCTATACCGACAGCTATACAGACAGCTATACCGACAGCTATACAGACAGCTATACAGACAGCTATACAGACAGCTATACCGACAGCTATACAGACAGCTATACCGACAGCTATACAGACAGCTATACAGACAGCTATACAGACAGCTATACAGACAGATATACCGACAGCTATACAGACAGCTATACCGACAGCTATACAGACAGCTATACCGACAGCTATACAGACAGCTATACAGACAGCTATACAGACAGCTATACAGACAGCTATACAGACAGCTATGATGCAGATATCCAGACAGACGTCAATGTGCAAAGAAAGCTTTTTACTCACGTTACAAGTAAACAATGCACGTTCTATGGGTATGTTATGAGAAGAAGAATGGTGGAATATTTTGTGACAACAGGAAAGATTGAAGAATAAAGAGATATTGGTAGACAAAGAGAGGAGATAGTGGACAGTCTGACATAACATGTAGTCTAGTTCACAGTTGTCTAGTCTAGTTCACAGTTGTCTAGTCTAGTTCCCCAGGGGTCCCTGAAGAGTCAAATAAATAATAGGGTTACTGCCCCCCTCAGGCATGTCGTACAAGGCAACTAATATGAGGCTTTGCTTGGGGCTGGTCGCCTCATGATATAAACTGAATTGCCATAGAAACTACCGCTGTAAGATCACGTGACTGCTTCACGTGATCTTCCTGCAGGGGAGCACCTTCAGTAATGGCTCCATGTTCTATAAATAGATGGGTATGAAGAAAAATCGAAAAAAGGGGATTCGTCTTACGAGAACAAAAGACAAAGAAAATAGCCAACGTTGCGGCCACAAGGCCTTCGTCAGGGAAAGGAAAGAAAGCGAGAGCTAAACAGGACACTATAAGAATCTAAATAAAAATAAAAACTTGGTACTTCCCTAAAAGAGGCTAAAACCTAGCACGCCTGCCGAAGGGAAAACGCTTCACAAGCAAAATAAAGAGCGCAAAGTAAATGATGATGACTAGAGACAGGAAGTTGTGGGAGATACATGATCACCTACGCCACAAGGCATGACACTTGAAGAAGAAAGAATTTATTTTAAAATGCCAACATTATGTACATCGCCATGACCTTACCTACCTTACCGCAGCGGCTGTTGATTCCTCAGGAATGAGCTACCAGCTTCTTGACAGCTTAAATAGCCCATGGTCAATGCCACTGAACTGAAAGTGTTATCTTTCCGGGTCAACCCATTGTCTTTACATGATGTCATTCTGGAAGTATTATCTGCATCACGTGACACGTGATAAGAAATTAAGGCTAAACCAGGTTACAGCCACAATTTGTTTTATTTCTTTCTGTGTATGCGTGTGATTGTATGCGTGTGTGCCCTGTTTAAAAATGCTTTTTGTGGTCAGATGTGCAGTGACAAAAACTTATGAGAAAATCATGCACCGTTACGCATTAAGGGTCCAAGAACATACAGGTGTGACCGAATTATGTGACCCAGAAACGAAACAATTCGAAGTCAAAAGTAGGCGTGGTGGAGAGATAAGATAAAAAGGCCGTATCTGCACTGGTTTTCACAATAGCCTTGAGGATTATGTCCCTTGTTGGTGCAGTGTTAACAATTGGCGGGTTTAAAAAAAATAATAAAACGTAGATTTAACGTCTACATGTAGTCTTACCTTAGCAACGGTATAGACAAAGTGGAAACAGACAGTAATATTAAAATAAGAACACACAAGAGGAGTTTTCATTGAGTTGGGAAATATGTGGAAAT
>JAMPIV010003605.1:65000-73817 GCA_024509875.1 Oreohelix idahoensis
TGCACGAGGGCTTCTGCGACATGCTTGGCATCTGCGCATGTTAGCGGGATAGCTTCTGCCCATAAAGTGCATGTATCGACTAAGGTCAGGATAAACCTGTTCCTTCTTTTAGTCCTTTCTAAGGGCCCTAAAATGTCGATCACAACCCGTTCGAATGGTGTTCCCACTATTGGCATTTCACCCAAAGAGACTGGGGGTGCCCGTTGCTTGGGTGGCACACGTTGGCACTGGGCACAGGATTTAACATATCTGATAACATCAGTATTTACTCCTGGCCACCAATAATGAGTGGTTATCCGTTGGTTTGTGGCGTTCTGTCCCATATGTCCGCTGAAGGGAAGAGAGTGCCCCATTTCTAGGATTTGGCTTCTGTACTGTTTCGGTACTAGGAGCTGGTTGTAACCTTGGTCAGGCTTGCCCGTTCTGCGATAAAGTACGCCATCCTTAGAAAAAATGTCCCCGTGCTGTCTGGGTTCCTTAGCCATGGGCAGTTTCCTAAAGCAGGGTGCCAAAGTAGGGTCCTTGTATTGCGCTTCTTTAAGTTCCATGGGTAACAAATTAGGCGTAGGCTCCCGTTCCTTCTTGGTTTGCCCTCTTGTAGTTACTGCTGCCACAATCGGCTCTTCCGGTTTCCCAATACACACGTATCTACCGCCAAGTATGACTGGGTAGATGGGATCATCCATAACAGCCGCTTTGATCACGCCTCTGACAAAATCAGAGTGGATCTCCACCAATGCGATGGGAAGCGCTGTAGGTGCATCACTCTTACGAACTCCACAAAATTGGACGGTCTCTGCTGTCTCTTGACCGGGTTTAACCAAGTTTCTGGCAACAATGCAATCATACGAAAGCCCCGTGTCAAATAAACAAGAAGTTTGAGAACCGTTCAAAGCAGCAGTACCTCGCGTTGAGGGTCTATCCCCAACAGGTTGGGAATCACTGTCAATAATTCCGCCTTGCGAGACTGTTAATAAGCATCCGATGCGTTTCGGCTCGGTGTGCTCGGTCTGATCATATGTCCCGTGCTCAGGGGTTCTCCCTTTGCCACCTTGACCTTTCTGGCCACGCTGCCATGTAGGGCGGTCGGGTTGATCAGTCTGTTTGGGGTGGTTGGGGTACTTGTTCTTGTAGAACTTGGATTTTTCAGGAGGGGGGTTTTGAGGTCCAGTTTCTCTGTGGTTGTTTTGGTTAGAAGCCTGAGAAGATTGCTCTAGGTTATGTTTTCGAAAATGCTCCTCTATCGGTTTCCGCTTTGTGGCCGGTAGTTCAGCCAGCGCATTTTGATAACGCTCAGACTTCTCTAAGATGTCTTCGAGCTTTTCTGCACCCTGCTCAGCTAGAAATCTCCGGGTATCTGCAGACAAAGTGTTCTTTATTTGTTCGGTTAGAACAAATTCCTCCAGACCTTCATAGGTAGAGGGGAGCTGTGAAAGCTCAAGGCACTTTGTTAGGTATCCCTTCAAACGAGACGAGAACTGTTGATAAGTTTCAGAGCTCTCTTTCCTGCTGTTGCGAAACAGTTGCAAAAATTTGCGCGGGTTCATTTCAAAGCGCTCCAGTAACGCTTTCTTCAACAGATCATAGTTGTCTTGTTGGCTGCTTTCCAGTTTGGCGTAAACATCATACGCAGAACTTTTCAAAGCCTGGGAAAGCTTCATGTTCCAACGCGACCTCTCTAAACCGTACAGAGTTGCAATTTTCTCAAATTTCTCTAGGTACGTGTCAATCTTCTCATTTGGACAAGGGAAAGATTCTATAGTGAAAGACATAGCGGTGAGATGAGTAGATTGTGTGTTAGAAGGATCAGATAAAGAGGAATGAGGAGAAGACTCTCCATTGCTGGAGGTAGAGGGCAGCACCACGGCTTTGGAATTCTAGAGTCTTAAGCGCCAACTCGTGCTGTCTCTGTTTCTCTTTTTCTCAAGCTGTCTCTCCTTCTCTCTTTCCTCATGCTGCATCTGCGAATTTCCATTTTTCTCATCCATCTTCTCTCTGCTCTCTAGCTTCGGCTGCTTCTTCTTTCCTCCTTAGTTCTTCTTTTTCCTCTCTAGCTTCAGCTGCTTTCCTCTCCGCGTCATATCTCTCGAGTTCGTCTCTGACAAACGCTTTCGCTTCCTCTCCTTCCAGTCCCTCCTCTCTCGCTTCGTCCCTGAGGAGTTATCTAAGCTTTGCCCTTTCTGCAATAATAAGTCAGTGGCTGAGACTTAGTGCAGAAAGAAATAGGGAAAACAAAGATGCACTGGTTCCTACCACTTACGAGAAAATACCAAAATTTAAAAAAAGATGATATACTTATAACCTGGGATACCTCCTCCAAAAATAAAGTATCTAAATATCGCTGCTATTAATCGGCAATAAAGCACTTAATGCAGACGACTACGCCAAATAAATGGTTGTTAAGATTACTCACTGAAAAAAATATTGCTACAGTGGAAGCAAAAATAATTATTGCAAAAATTTTAAGGAGAAAAATAATCCCTTAATTTTAAAATCCACTATAAGTTTGCCCCTGAAGTCAGATCGGGTAAGGGAGGCAATTAATCTGGACGAAAGAGTCCGAAACGCACTCCTTAACTTAGTTCAAACACCGTTCTGCTTCAGTACCCAGTGAATGTTATACACTCACCACTTTACCAGCGTTTAGTATTACAAATCAACAATTAACCTATATTCCGACAAAATCCACCTGTAACTCAAATGTATATTATTCAAAATGCTGTGGAAAAAAACTTATCAGTTTGTGTGGTCAGCACGCCCGTAAACAGATCGTTAGTCTAGGGGATAAATTATTTAAAGATATAACAACTCACAAGACATCAAACTCTTACTCTATTACAGAATAAGGAATCTTAAGTTCAAAATCCAGATAGACGAGTCCACATTTTTCGTACTCGTCTTCCTATTCTAAGTTCAAAAATCCTTCGGACGAGACCACATTTGTCGTAGATTTTAGATAGGAGAATTAAGACTTGGGTTGGTCCCTTCTGAACAGGTTAGAATAGGTGATAGACACAGTGAGAGTTAGTAAAAAAAAAAGAAAATAGAATTTCCACAAGTGAGATGATAGACTGTGATATAGAGGCTGTCTCTGAAAAAATCGAGGAAATCTTCTCTCTTTCACCTATCCTCTACGACAGCTTTTAAGGCGTCAGACAGTCTAAACACAGATATATATATATATATATATATATATATATATATATATATATATATATATATATATATATATATATATATATATATATATATATATATATAACATACATACATATATATATATATATATATATTTCTATCTACTCACGGGCACGCACATACAGGGGACGCCAGTCCTTCACACATACGTGGGGAGTCTATAACAATGAATATATATATATATATATATATATATATATATATATATATATATATATATATATATATATATTATATATATATTTATATATATATATATATATATATATATATATTAGGACGAGCTGACCAACGCACTGATTTAGTTCAAGAGATATTTTAATTATCATCAAAAAAATCTTCTCACAACACCTAAAAAAATACATCAAGGAAAACATATACACTTAGTCATAAAATTCAAGAAAATGTTACAAGGATGATAGCCCCGTTATGATCTTAACTCTAGGTTTAACCCACAGCCCCGTTAGGATGACAGATGATGGCCCAAAGGGTTATAGATGCATATGGTTAGGTTCTAATATTGTCCCCTTTCTTGAAGGTAAGAACTGACTTATGACAGCAGTATCTATTCTAAAGGAACAATTAAATTAAGCAGTAAGTCTTTCATAAGGAAACTATAAAGTGGGTGAATCAATAGTTATCAGAAAAAAACTCACTCAGTCCACTTTCACTCGGTTCTTTCATCAGGGTACCCTGGCACACGTGCTTACTTATCTGTACCGCTGTTCGCCGTCTGGCGCAACCTTAGGACACTTCTCTACAGTGAATCTGTATTCTTTGGATAAAGCGAATCCCAGCTCTGCAATTACAGGTTTCTTCCACTGTTTTCGGGGAGCGTTCACTTCACCAGCTAAATTTTTTGATTACTGTTAATGTCACTTGAATCAGTTTGGATAAGCAAGTTTAAACGGGCACACAGAGTCAAAAAACACGAGGATTCCCTTAATTTGGAAAAAGATGACCAGTGGACAACTGCTCTCAACAGATAGTCTTGGTTCACTATCCACTCTTTCAATAGTGTCGGAAATGTTAATGTTATTTCTTGTAATTATTCTCGCCGCCAGGCAGCATGTACATTTAAATTTGTGGAGCAATATGAACTGGCTCAAAAGCCCAACATATATATATATTTCTAGTCTTTAGAAAAACGTTAGTGGGATTGGTATTACTGTCTATCTCTGATGGCACATACACTGTCAGACCAGTGTTACTTGGAAAAAGAACCCACGTGGTTAAAGATAGGAAATGTCTATGCTTCTCACAAATATGTCTCTTAACTAAACGCCGGCAAGTTGGGTTCACCCCAGTATTCACTGAATGAAGAAAAAACAACATATAATATAATATACAGAATATGTACTCGTTATAACTTACATTTTACACGGCAAGCCTACAGCTTGACTAATATTTAAAACTTCCCGTGAAAAATAAGTTATATAAAAAAATCACTCATCATGAATTAGGAATAATGGGGGGTATTCCGTCACCACTCATGATGCATCTAGCATTTATAAGTTAGATTAGAAAACCTATAACCGACTGAGTAGTTAGCACTTGAATTAAATTCATTATAGCTACATGTTTAGTAAGCTAAAAATTATAATTTATTACGTATTTCCACTGCAACTCGTCGACTAGAGAATATAAAAGACTTATAAATTATTCACTCTGCACAAAGAAACTAGAGAAACAAAATAAGTGATTTAACACTTGATCACTCTCAAAATCTATATATATTAGATATAATATTTTACCTCACAACAGCACTACGGAATCACAACGAAACTAAGAGATATCACTTATAAGTTTAAGTATCTAGAACGAAGTGACCACGTCTACTGTAAAATGGAGAATGAGTGAAGTTAGTTTCCAACTCGGGCCAATATTTAAAATTAGACAAAAAACCCCCAACTTATTTCGCAAACGAAATAATCTCCCCTAGTCCTAACCCTTACGTCAGCTTACACGCATGACGTAACTGCCATCAGTGACCGAGAGTGCGCGTGTGAGTTTCAAATCTCACACAGCCCGTCTGCAGTGCGAAGCGATTTTTTCACGCTACGCCGGGCTATTCTGACGAAAACTCTCATGCGTTGCTGCAAAAATGTAGACAATCCATCTACCTGCCATGTCCGACGGAGCGAATTCTCACACCCCAGGCCCAGAAATCTGGTCAGGCAGCGCTCTGACGGGGGGGAAACTGCAGACGTTTCTGTCTGGCGAGAACCGTATATTCACAGCTATCGTTCGACCGGCAGAGGACTGACATCTCATGCGTTGCTGCAAAATATAGGACAATCCGTCTAAATGCCATGTCCGACGGAGCGAATTCTCACACCCCAGGCCCAGAAATCTGGTCGGGCCGCGCTCTGACCGGGGAAACTGCAGACGTTTCTGTCTGGCGAGAACCGTATAATTCACAGCTATCGTTCGACCGGCAGAGACTGACATCTATGTAATACCATCACTAGTGCGATTCTCAGTTTTGAGAAAAGACACAGGTAACGTTAGAAATGAGGACGAATATATTTTTCGCAAACGAATGTATGCAAAAAAAATACAGGAAAAAAAAGTAAACTGCGAATAATAAAATAGAGGATACGGGTGAAATGAAGAAGAAGAGGAAATAGGCAATTTATAGATCATAACTGTCTACGTGAAAATAGAGAGACACATTATGCCTCATTTTGAGATTTTGCAACACCGCTTTAGCCCCTGCGTTCCGATACGCCGGATGAGCTAGTATAAATAGACCTTGCCCTTGCTAAATTGAGGCCATATGATTTGAAAAGCACAGAGAGCAGAAGAAAAACGGTAAAATTGTTAATGAGGTGTGCCTTTGCAAACTGCATCTAAGAGCAGACCATAGATGCCCATTAACAGCTCGTCTGTGTGTGCCTGAGGGGAAAAAAAAAATATATATATATATATATATATATCTATATATATATATCTATATATATTGATATATATCTATATATATATATATATATATATATATATATATATATATATATACATTATATATATATATATATAATAATTATATGTATTTCTATTATTCACTACAGTGTGCGATAGGGAGTGTGTAGACGGGTTTCTGCAACCATTGTGTAATTTCTGGAGGGCTTTACCAGCATGTGTATATTTAAATAAATTAAAGAATGGAAGCAGAAAAGGTGTCCATGATTTTAGAAAAGCATTTTAAGAATTATCTCTTGATGGAATGAATCACACATACCAGGAACATAAGGAAGGATGACAGAAATTGTTTTAATGTATTGATCAAGGTACTATTTAGTATTTTATACTAGAACAAATCATTGCATGGAGGGGTAGAATGGACAAATGGATCTAACTAAGGATTTAGAAGGAAAGTGTAGTCACGGTGAACTGGATGTGGGTAATACTAGTATAAATTGTCCTGTGCATCTGCTAGCACATTGTCTGACACTGTCTATCATCTCGATCTTGTGTAATAATGGAATAGTGAGGACCATAAAGGGGTTAGGTCTACGTTTATTTTTGTTTCAGGTTTTATCCTGAAAACTACACAAACTTTAAAGAGTCATCCACCTCTGCTGGACTCTGTGGTGCGAGTGCTCTTGTGGTCAACAGAGCCAGATACCCAGCTTCCACTGCCTGGAGGAATTCATAATACTTGTCCGTCCATGGCAGGAGTGTGAACGATCTCTAAAACAATAGATAAGTGGCAAAACAAAGCCACTAGTCAGCGTATCCAGATTATACCCCGACATTAACAAACAAGATTACTAATAAAGATAACCTACAGTGTATGAGAGAGCCGTGGTAGCATAGTGGTTAGTGCACTGGCTTTCTAGCGCAGTGGTCTATGATTCGATCCCGAGATGAGGTGGGATTTTTTTTAGGCCACAAATGGCTCCTGGGTCGACCCAGCCCCAAATAGGTACCACAGACAACTCTGGGAGGGTTAAGGCGGCCGGCGTGATGCTGACCACATCACCCCTAGTGTGCCGACGGTCAAGATAATATGGGCCTAACACCATATTCCCAATATGCCTCAATGGGGCGTGTAACGGGTTCCTTTACCTTTACCTTTACAGTGTATGGTGAAAAGTGGGGACATAAATTTACCCAGTACTAGCTTCACAGTCAAGAAATGGTGACAAAACTCATTAGTATCATATATATGTTCTTTCTTCTTCTTCTCCGTCCTTAGCCACTGACCGACAAAGCAGTCCGTAGCCAATACGTACCTAGAGGACCGTCTTTCAGGGCAACAAGAAACTAAGCTTGTTGATAAATGTTCTTTTGAAAAGGAGATAATTAACTCAGGTGATAACCTTCAACCAGTGAATGACTTTTTAATATTGTTAATTATTTTCAGGCTTGTTTATTGATTTATTGTTGTAGAATAAATTTGATTTTATTTCAAACTTTCCAGACCGAAAAGATGTGAAAACGGTATAGGCTAAAATAAATTGTAAATATTTACCAGCAGACTTACTTACTTATTAAAGTTGAGTTCATGTTCTTGTTGGAAATAATTTTGTTAATATCCCCTAACAGAGTCAACAACAATAATAATATCATTACAATAATCAAGGGGAGGATCTTGAGAGGGAGTCCCATAGGGATCCAGGATAATACACTAACATCATACCTGAAATTTATACAGCTTGACACTACCTTTGATATGCATACACTTACTCTTTTCAGAAAAAGGGGTATTATCTTATAAGACCATAACTCTTATCTGGACCACTTATCCTGGTATCACCTGATACAGGAACTTTTTGTCCAGGGATATCTATATTTTAATCTTTTTTTTTTTTTTTTTTTTTTTCGTTCGCCCGCTAATACTCGAGGGATGAAATTCTCAGTTTATTTATTTTATGTCTAACCTGACATGAGCTGTTTTACGTGAGTATCCCCTTTATTTCTTGTACAGAGACAGGTGTCTGTCACGTGACCGATAATCTATTTTACCATCTTGTCCATAATTTGATTACTTTTTAAATGTCCTGGGTTTCCGAGACCTCGTCATTTTGTATTCTTCTTTCTTTCTTTTTTTCACCTTCGCAAACCCCACCCGAGGTTGTTTATGTTCGAGCATGCAGCGTCAGCGAGACGATAATGTTACGTCAACGCACCTGTTCGACCAGAGAGAAACATTTCTCGGGTCCGCTTTGAGTGTTAGAACGAGCCAAGACGGTTCTGTGAAAGAAACGGTTCGTTAGCGGCGGGTACCCTCTGTGGTCCCAACAGGGGAATTTCATTTCTCTGGTCGCTTTAAAACGTTTTTTGATGACGAGCGGCTGGTACCCTTTGAGGCCTGGGGTAACGAGTGGTGATCTGTTTTCAGGGGAAGATAACAACCCGCGGTCAGTCTTTGGGTTTTCGCCCCTTAGGACAAGATAGAGCATAATGTTATGCATTTCATCTACCTGGGGAACTTTCGCACGATTTCTTTTGTCTTACTCTAGATTACGTTCGTCCGCCGAAACTTCTTGTAGAAATTACGCACAAACGCACAGCCAGGTGTTCGGGGGGGGGGGGGGGGGGGGGGGGGGGGGGGGGGGGGGGGGGGGGGGGGGGGGGGGGGGGGGGGGGGGGGGGGGGGGGGGGGGGGAGACG
>JAMPIV010003606.1:0-160420 GCA_024509875.1 Oreohelix idahoensis
AACTGTCAGCTTCATCAGAAATTACTTTATACATATGTTCCCTCCCTAATGGTTACTACGCCTCTGCAATTCCAGCATTATTTCTGTCTAATCAATAATCTAGGTGTCAGTGTACTGTTTGGCCATTCCATGCAGTTTACTTTCCTCCGACACCTTCTGTTCAGGCTGGAGCATTATAGGCTTTACATCATGTTTGCTACTGAACTACACATATATACAGGCATAAATTAACAATTTACATTCAATTTTCATTAAAAGATATTGAATATTTCAAGCTTACCACAATTCATGGAAATAATAAAAACAGTTTCGTTGACTGGCAATGAATATAGCACAACTCCGATCTGCCGATGTCCCAGGCTTTATTTTATAAAAAAAATATACACTGGTGCTCAACGCACTGCTTCTTAGTAGGTTTATTACAAGATGTGGCAAGGAACAGACGCTCTGAATTGAGTATATTCGCAGCTCTACCCAATTCAAAACCATGTCTACAACACATCTTATTCAAAAAAAAAAAACCCTTTTCCCACTTTCCCTGACAGTCACCAGATAGTAATTTATAGCCGTGTAGTGAAATTGACAGAGATACAACGGTAAAATACTCAAAAGATAACATTAAGGATAAAAACATAATGCGTAGGCTGCTGATGTACATGATCGCCTAGACCGCGGGTCATCACCCTCCATAAAATTGACTTGCTAGACAGGAGGGGAACGGAGGATCAAAAAGGAAAAAATATGACTGGAAAGATTGCGTAGCAAGGCTAAGGAGACGCAATTGGGGGGGGATGGAGGAAAGAAAAAAATTCACGTCCCCCAAATTGACACGAGGTACGGAATTGGACGTTTTGCGATACTAAGATTTTGATTTGAATTGAGCGGCAGAACGCGGATGGTAGTGAAAATTACAAAAATTTAAAAAGTAATTTTTCTTAATATTAATGTTAGGAATATAAAAATTAGCTGGCCGGATGGCCTATTCTGAGCAGTGAACTAATATGATCTTAATTTTACAAACGGATAGATAATATTGAAGATAATGACAAAAGACAGTGTAGTTTACATCATCGACAGACTGCCTTGAATAAAAAGTGTCGTTATTTGCACACACAACACGACCTTGGGGAACAGGTGTTCAAAAGTTACTTATTATGGAGGAGAGGGTTTTTGAGCGGTAGCTGTGTCTAAATATAACTTTTTACGACAAAATTTTAAGGGGGAGAGAAAGGTTGCTTCAAAAATCAAGCACATTTTTTTTAGAAACACAAGTAGAGACGGACAGACTAACAGATAACCATCCATACTTGACTGAAGCATGACTGAAATGACTTTAGTGTAGAAATTTGAAATTTAAAGTACAACTAGGCAGTGATTGGCCACAGACAATCATATCATTAGCGCTCAGACGCGAAAGTGGGGTCATTCTTCAATAATTGTTCAGTGTTAGACACAGATTTTAAAGTGTGGTGTTTTCCCATATGAAAGACAGTGAATAAATTTAGGGACGCCATACTATAGCCAGCAGCTCAGCTGAGTTTTGCTAGCAATTCTGTGTTATGTATTCATAATCTGGTAAGATTGAAATTATTTCTTTATATATTTTGAATATTGTTTCATGTTCGAGTGATTTGATACTGCCATATCAAAATCTAGCCTTACAAACAAGTAGGGAGTTGCTCTAGACCCCCCGCCCAAGTCAGGGTCTAGGGACCAACAATGTACATAAACTCCAGCAAGGATTATGCAAGACAGATCAAGTGTTGAGAATAATGAAACAGATTACCTATCTTCTTTTAAGGCCGACAACTAATAAATATTTTTCAGAATCTATAGTCTGGGAGGATCTATCGGAGGTAAACCCACCATGGAAACTGTGCTGATTGGGCAGAGAGATCTGACCAGACTGAAAGATGTGGATGTTGTGTCAGTGTGGTGTCCAGACGTGGGTATAGAATAGATTTTGACACATAGCCCATACTTTGATTGCAGAGCTGTGAGTTTTCTATCGACAACAAAGCAGAGTCTATTCGGTGGGTGACTTTACTCGAGTGTATCTGTGCAGTTCTTGTGACAGAGACCACCATTATTGCCCGCCAGCACGGGGAGGTGGGACCGCAAGTTTTCAGCACCAGAGCTACAAAAAGATGAGTGAGCCTCTGGTCTGCTGGACATTCACCAACTATTGGTAGTGACTAATATCCCCAGAAAAATTCCCACCATTTTCTGGACACTATGTGTAGTCAATATAGACAGGTGTGATGAGACCACCCCAACAGCACAGACAATAAATATCCTCCCTAGTAGCTGACTACCAGAACATTTTAATAAAACTAACTATTCTAGTACTTAAATATGTACACTTTTGCATTTATTATGTAACATTCCATGCATAATTTTCATAAATTTTAAATCCTTCTTTTAAAACAAGTTATGGTCAAAATAAAACTTGATCCAGAACAAATAAATGTAATATAATTATATCAAAAACTTTACACACGTGAGTTAGTTCAGTGTATTTTAACATTTATTAATATTATTAGTCTTGTTAAATATCTGTGGGTATATCTATAACCTATTACACCACACTACATATCATAACCCTAGACACATTACGTAGCCACATTCATTAAAAAAAAATTAAGTGTGAGGTCGTAGTGGTAGCAAGAAAGGCCTTCTGACAATTCTCAACTACATTTTATCTCAGGAGCCTTCACAGCTGGCCTCATACAATTACATTTAGTAAAACCACCATCATACAATATACCATCAACACCACTACAAGCCACGACCAAATCGTCGTGGTTTAGTCTTATATTTGTTGCGCTCCAATCAATTAGGAGTTAACATGGTAGGCTATTTCCGTAACGTAATGTTTTTTCAAACACGTTATAAAAAAATTTTATGAGCAGAAATGATTTCATGCCTGATCAGGCACCCCACTATTTTATTTTGGCCATAACTTGGTAATTCCTAGACTATTTGCGTAACGTTTTACATATTCTTTGTCAGCAAATACCTAAGGAACCCCAAATATACGAATTTAATGGAGCCAATATGCATTTTCTTCTAGGATAGTCGTGCTGTTACTACCTTCTCACTTCCAAACTTGAGGGTGTCTGGGTACTGTCATGTTTTCAAACGTAAACCGGTATAATGTCATAATTCCCAATAAGCGTTTTTCAGGATTTTTAAAACCTAACTCTGGTATGGGTAGTGAATTTTATCACTGTCGATTTGAAATAAAGTTAGTGCATGTGGCCTTACACGCGTGATGGCAGCAATTGTGTATCGCGCGACGCGTGTTTAGTGTTGCACGTGTCCTTGCTTTCTGCCTCTCCCTTCTCTCTATCCTTTAGTCCATCTGTCTTTTAGTTACGCCGTGTATAAAATGGAATGAATGAAATATTAAATTTAGGTCATTGATCAGCTTGCGTATCTCAAGGTTTTTCCAAGAAATACAGTACACGTTTCATTGAAGAAAGCGTGCAGCGACACAGTAGGCTTTTACTATCAATGTGAAAGCGTTACAATTTGCAGACGAAGTAGAAAACAAGGGGGATTTCGAGTACAGTCATTGTGGCAGCACTGTTCTTTACCATTCTTCTTTCCTTTTATTAAATTTATTTGTTAGGCTTTTCATTTACGTTTTAATTTACATATGTGGATGTAGAATTTCACGACAAATCCTCCCCTCTTAAAACAGACGTTATACGTCAGTCTATAATTCTACATATACATAGAGAAATTTATGTCTATGCCTGGTGATTTCTTTGATTTTCATCGCACGGATGGCGGCTTAAAAAATCTGCATCAACGTTTCTCTAATTTTATTTTGCTCATGGATTAATGCAGGTGGGTCAAGTCAAAGTAAGCACTACTGACGAAGGTTGCCTCAGACCTCTGCAATCCAAGAATCCATTTCAGATATGTTACTGTACAGCTGCAAGTGTTACTGCTTGTCTTACTACTGCTTAGCAATCAATATTCACCATTTTCTCTTCGCTGAGTCTGCTCAACGACATGTCCCGAGAATATTAGATGTTCCTCAATTTGTACGTTATGAGGAGTTGATCTATATGGTGCTATCTGGGTTGTGGAGGGGATCCAATAATTTCCGGATCAGCCTTAATAAACACTCGGACTATCCTCAATTCAAAAGGTAACAATGGAGACACTCTGCTCCTCCGAAATGTTCACAGCCAACAATTTGTCTGATCACAGGCGGGATTGAATGTGGAAACACCCTTCTAATAATATATTTATAATGTTCTATAATGTGCCGCTCAAATGGAGGCTATATTCACCAACTATAGTTTCGCCTACCGACAATCTGGAGAATTAAGATAATATGTGGGGAAATGAGTTTCTGCATCAGAAATCAATTCGCCCTTAGCATTGCTATAAGATGTGTGGGTTATCTCCATCCAGGGTCCGATCAATAATTTCCCTTGGACGGTGTGGGGTCGGGTGACTACCAATGTCACCAGAGCCCTTTTAATGCTAAGTTAATAGCCATAGTGTGAAGCGCTGTGAGCATTTCCCGAATCGCTCACTCGTCCACTGCCCACTGTTCTTATGTTAACAATTTGTTTCGGTTTTAACTTAGGCGGATCATCTTCAATGTCAATGTCAGCCAGCTCCCTAAATGCGGCTTCAAACTGTTCCTGGGTTGACTGGTCTGAATTTCTATTTTCTCTGGATGCCTTTCTCAGAGTTGCGAATCTAAATATTTTTGGTGAACACTGTTGGGGGAAAGGTGGATACCTATCCTCTATGTCAACCTTATTATTGTTATTTTCCTTGTTAATGTTAGGCCCATATGTTTCAGAATGCTTGGCTGGCATCTGATTATGATTTTCCCAACTTGGGGATGTACCTTGCTACATTTTTCACAGGCCCTCACAAATTGTGCAATATCAGCAGCTACTTGGGGCCAATAGAATTTTTCTGATGTCCTTTGACGGGTAGTCCCATTTCTCTGGTGTCCACCGTCTGGTACAACATGTGATTTTGCCATCACTTCTTGTCTGTAGGGAGTTGGGAGTACCAACTGTCCATATCCTTTGGGTCCGGCTCCCGCCTTCCTGTGGAGCAGTCCATCTCTCAAGTAAAATTGTCCTTTCTTAGGGTGTGCATGGCTGTTAGTAATTTGTCAAAGCAAGGTTTTAATGATTTGTCCTTTGCCTGGGCCTTTCTCATCTGTTTATCAGAAAAGGTTAATGGGGGTTCCCCCTCCTTTCTACTAGGGGTCGACCTGACCTGAAGCGTGGCCATTACCACAGGTTTTACAGGGCTTCCTAGAAAAACATATTTACTTCCTAACACCAGCGGGTAATTAGGATCGTCACACACGGCTGCTCTAATCACTCCTTCCACGTACCTTGTCTCTACATTGATCTCGGCTACGGGAAGTGTCATGGTGGATATTCCCTTTACGGCCCTTGTATCTCCACTTTCTCTGTGGTATACTGTTCAGGGTGCACTAGGGTTGCACTCACAACTGAGTCATATTCTAAACCTGAATCGTAAAGGCACCTAACCTTGGCCCCATTACATGTCACTTCTTCACAGATGGGGGGATGTTGAAGATTTATATGATTCTCTGTCAGTTTCTTCTTCCCCTTGTCCACTGTTATCATGCATGCCGCGTGATATGGAGGAACCTTCCTACCACATTCACTAGTATTATGATTATGCATCCTGCATATTTGACAATATTTTCCTTCCTGTCTGAAGGGTTTCCTGTTATCATATTTCCTTTCATTGAATTGTGGGGTTTTATTTTTATAGTCATTTCGTGGCCTATCAAACTGGTGCTTACCTTTGTTTTGATCTCTATGATCAAATTCATTAAAGTTTTGTGGTGCCTGATAATTATCTACCTGCCTCTTCTTATTACCTGTTACTTCTGCCTGAGCTGCTTGATACCTTTCAGCAACATTTAGCAACTCACCCAGCCTCTCTGCACCTTGTTCCATGAGAAACTTTCTCAGGTCTGGAGCCATGGACTCTCTTAATTGCTCTATAAGGACCATTTCCTTAAGATCTTGGGTTTTCCCCAGAGAAGTCCATTTCTCCAAGTATGTCTCTATTCGTGCAGAGAACTGGTGATAGGTTTCACCTGACAGTAGTTTAGCATTCCTAAATTTTTTCCTATAAAATTCTGCATTCTTTTCATATCTTAACAAAAAGAGCCTGCTTTAGCATGTCATAATTTTCCTGATCACTTCTGCTCATTTTTGCAAAAACTTCATAAGCTGCCCCACGAAGTCCCTGAGATAACTTTAAGCTCCACCTTTCTCTCTCTAACCCATATGTGGTAGCTAATAGTTCATACCTATTTAGATAGCTCTCTATATCATCGTCTTTCTCAACAAAATGATCTAAATGAAAATTCATAGCTGAGGTTGAGGCTCCCTGGCTAGCAGTGGCATCAGAGGCAAAGGGACTGGCACCATTTTCAGGAGCATGGCCTTGAAACTCAAACTCCCTTAGTCGTAACTCATGTTCCCTTTGTAATCTCTTCTCCTCCTTTTCTGCTTCCCTCTCTGCAGCTAATTTCTTCTCTTCTCTTTCTGCAGCCAATCTTTTGTCTTCTCTTTCTGCCTCCAATTTCTTAGCCTCAGCCTCAATCTGCAACCTCTTAGCCTCAGCCTCAATCTGCAACCTCTTAGTCTCAGCCTCTAATTTTCTTTCGGCCTCTTTTTCTAATCTTCTTTCTTCCCGTTCAATATATTTGTCACATTCAGCAGTGACATAAGAAATCATAATTTGCCCGTCCATTCCTAACTCTTTCGCAGTCTGTACAGCAGCAGATCGAAATTTTGCCAGGTCGGCCATTGTCTAACAGATAAATGTCTAAAATATGTAACTAAACAATTTTATCTATGACTAATTAACTCAGGACAACACAGGCACTGTGAGCTCAACCTTATTTATTTTCACCCAAGGATACCTTTTAATTCTTATTATTCCCTGAAGTGAATTACCCCCAATATTTGTAATAGGGAAAGATTCAAAATCCCGAGGGCGAGCCCCCAATATATGTGGTGAAGTGGGATGTTATAAATATTTATAGGGGACTTAGTGTACTGACTGAGATCAGCTGTGAAGGTATCTATATCTAATAAGAGTAGTGTATTATAGATAACCTTACTTGCTGCCACATATGTATACCTCAGTCAGAATTATTCTGGAATAGTGTGATGACTACGTTATATGTCTAGGGTATGTGTATGATGAAGTGTAAGTCATAACAACAACAGACAGATAAACAATTTAATTTATTCCACCACACTTGACAACACTGTGACACTCACATACATAAAACACTCTACGAGGATATCTTAAAGGAGTCACTGATAACTTTTCAAATAACAATATGTATTCAGTGCTGTCATGAATGTATATGTGTCCTGATTCAAATACAAAGGGAACCAGGAATCACAATCAATTTTAATTACAAGTTATATGTACAGAATTTATTAATATGAATCTTGTAGTGACATATATTATTAATAGTATCCTATGTGTGTCAGTTGTGTAGTAGTAATATGAGGTAATACTGGTTTTGTTTTGTTCAAGCTCTGTTGGTATTTGTCATCATGACTTCAATAGTTTGTTTCTATTGGAACTAGTATTGGAGATGTTCTCAGTTCCTGGTATTAAAACAATTAAATTCCCCTCTTAATTTTATTTTACAATGTCATTTTAAGATGGGGGTACATAATGTTGAGCTCCATGGCCACACTCTCTTATCTTTCGTGATGACTGCAGTAAAAGACTCCTCTGCTCGATTACTTTAATGAGTTCTGGAGCCACCCCACTGGTTGCTATATGGACCAAGGAGTATGCTGTCCACCTCTGGCTTCAGCAAAGCTCTGACCAGGTGCTGCTCAATAACTTTAAGACCACGGTCCCTGAAACAAGAAGGTTGTACCTTCTACGTCAGAACTAATTTATACTCTATTTCTACACTGAGCACAATACATCACAAACATTGAGTTCAGAGCGTTAGGCCAACTGTCAGCTTCATCTGAAATACTTTATACCAGTATTTCCCTCCCTAATGGTTACTACGCCTCTGCAATTCCAGCATTATTTCTTTCTAGTCAATAATCTAGGTGTCAGTGTACTGTTTGGCCATTCCATGCAGTTTTACTTTCCTCCGACACCTTCTGTTCAGGCTGGAGCACTATAGGCTTTACATCATGTTCGCTACTGAACTACACATATATACAGACATAAATTATCAATTTACATTCAATTTTCATTAAAAGATATTGAATATTTCAAGCTTACCACAATTCATGGAAATAATAAACAGTTTCGTTGACTGGCAATGAATATAGCACAACTCCGATCTGCCGATGTCCCAGGCTTTATTTTATAAAAAATATACACTGGTGCTCAACGCACTGCTTCTTAGTAGGTTTATTACAAGATGTGGCAAGGAACAGACGCTCTGAATTGAGTATATTCGCAGCTCTACCCAATCAAACCATGTCTACACATCTTTTAAAAAAAAATACCCCTTTTCACGTTTCCCCTGACAACACAAGATAGTATTTATAGCCCGACCAATCGTGTTTAGTCTTACATTTGTTGCGCTCCAATCAAATAGGAGTTAACATGGTAGGCTATTTCCGTAACGTAATGTTTTTTTCAAACACGTTATAAAAAAATTTTATGAGCAGAAATGATTTCATGCTGTCAGGCACCCCCACTATTTTATTTTGGCCATAACTTGGTAATTCCTAGACTATTTGCGTAACGTTTTACATATTCTTTGTCAGCAAACCCTAAGGAACCCAAATATACGAATTTAATGGAGCCAATATGCATTTTCTTCTAGGATAGTCGTGCTGTTACTACCTTCTCACTTCCAAACTTGAGGGTGTCTGGGTACTGTCATGTTTTCAAACGTAAACCGGTATAATGTCATAATTCCCAATAAGCGTTTTTCAGGATTTTAAAACCTAACTCTGGTATGGGTAGGGTTTTTATCACTGACGATTTGAAAAAAAGCCAGTGCTTGTGGCCTTACACGCGTGATGGCAGCAATTGTGTATCGCGCGACGCGTGTTTAGTGTTGCATGTGTCCTTGCTTTCTGCCTCTCCCTTCTCTCTATCCTTTAGTCCATCTGTCTTTTAGTTACGCCGTGTATAAAATGGAATGAATGAAATATTAAATTTAGGTCATTGATCACTTGCGTATCTCAAGGTTTTTCCAAGAAATACAGTACACGTTTCATTGAAGAAAGCGGGTAATAATACAGTAGGCTTTTACTATCAACGTGAAAGCGTTACAATTTTGCCGACGAAGTAGAAAACAAGGGGGATTTCGAGTACAGTCATTGTGACAGCACTGTTCTTTACCATTCTTCTTTCCTTTTATTAAATTTATTTGTTTAGGCTTTTCATTTACGTTTTAATTTACATATGTGGATGTAGAATTTCACGACAGACGCCAACCAGGCGTAAATGGCCCTCTGATCTGCTTTTGACGGTCGGCGCTAAGGATCAATGAAGAAGAAGTCGAAGTATAATAATATCAATATTCTTGGGACCTCAAGACGCAGCACTAGAGACCGCAGTCAGCGACTCATAGCTTGACTGCCTGCGTCAGGACCAGCGAACCAGAGCTGGTCAAGACCGCACTCCACCTCCACGTGGTGGTCCTGGAAACAGTCTGCAGATGCTGTGCAGTCTGGTGAGCGAGTGTGGATTCGAAATGGGAGGGCAAACCCGGTCCTAAAAAATGCCGGGCCTGAATCTTCGGATGTGGTCGACCGAAAGGGGCAGTTATCACAGCTTTAGTGCGTAAACAAGACAACAAACGACAAACCCACCGTACTTATTCAGGACGAACGAAGAAGAAGAAGTAAGTAAGATGGTTCAATATTTATTCTGATGAGATGGACGTTGCTGCCAATACCGGGAATAAACCCACAGATGCACAATTCTTCACTCAGCAAAAGGCTGAAAAGGTATGAATACAAACTTTTTTCCTGCAGAGCGCCGGTTGTGTACCCGATGGATAGCCATCCCTCTAATACATACTCCATCCTATCGCAAATCTTCCATTTGATGTGCCGAATTGTCCAGCCAATTTTAGTCTTGTTCCATTCATCGTTTGTCCAGTGTTTTTCTCTAGCAAGTTGATCAGTATAATTGTCTTTGCGTATGTCTCCCAGTTATGGGTGCCCTAAAAATAGCTAGTCTGTCAACTCTCTCGTATTGCCGCCTATCACCTGCATGATCATAATTCCACACTCAGTGATTTTTGTCATACCATATTATGATTTCACTATGCCTTTATTCATTAGCCCCCAGTCGTCAATTTCTGAAAGTCTGTAAGTTTTACCTGGTTATATAAGTGCACATTCATTAACTCAATTTCCTTTTCGTTCCCTGTGGAAACATGCAACCACCAATATGCGGAGCTGGTCATCAAGATTAGCCTGCATCAACACATTATGCGTGTTGTTGCAAAGGTATACTTTCTTGTTTCTGATTGCTACCAACTATCACTACAACGTTACTTTAACACTACAACAAGTTGTACTGATAAACTTTCACGTCACTGTCAACAAAGGGACAAAATACACAGAAATGAACATCCAAAGGTTTTGGGTTAATGGACAGTAGTATTATTAGAAGTTTTTAAGTTTCATATACCGCGACGAGACCAAAACTGTGGCTGGAAGGACGTGGTAGATAATAGTGACACAATTCAAGAGAGTCATTAATCTATGAACAACAGAAATGCTTCTGCGAATATGGTTTAGACCCATATGTGGAAGGGGAGTATATCTAAATATCACGTTTTTATGGTTATCTTATTTATATTTATTTATATATTTATATATATATGATAGGTTTAGAATATATATATATACATATACGCGGATATACTATATATTATAACCATAAAATCGTGATATTTAGATATACTCCCCTTCCACATATGGGTCTAAACTTATTCTCAGAAGCATTTCTGGTGTAGATTAATGACTCTCTGATCTTCACTATTATCTACTCAGTCCTTCCAGCCACAGTTTGGGTCTCGTCGCGGTATATGAACCGGTAAACTTCTAATAATACTACTGTCATTAACCCAAATCGGGATGTTATTCTTGTATTTTTGTCTTTGTGACAGTGACGTGAAAGTTATCAGTACAACTTGTTGTAGTGTTAAAGCGTTGTAGTGAAGTTGTAGCAATCAGAAACCGTAACTGCAACAACACGCAAATGTGTTGATGCAGGCTTCTTGATGACCAGCTATATTGGTGGTTGCATGTTCCACAGGGAACGAAAAGGAAATTGAGTTAATGAATGTGCTTATATAACCAGAAAGTTACAGACTTTCAGAAATTGACGACTGGGTAGAATAAAGGAACTAATATGGTATGACAAAATCACTGACGTGGAATTAATGATCATGCAGGGATAGGCGGCAATGAGAGAGTTGACAGACTAGCTTCGAGGGCACCCATAGTGGGAGACATACCAAAGACAATTACTGATCACTTGCTAGAGAAAAACACTGCAAACGATGAATGAACAAGACTAAAATTGCTGGAATTCGGCATCAAATGTAAGATTAGCAGGGATGGATGTATGAGAGGATGTATCCGTCGTGTACACAACCGGCGCTCTGCAGGAACAGTTTGTATTCATACCTTTTGCCTTTTGCTGAGGAAGATTGTGCATCTGTGGGTTTTCCCGGATTGCAGCAACGTCCATTCTCATCAATAAATATTGATATCTTCTTCTTCTTCTTCTTCGTTCGTCCTGAAAAGGACGGTGGTTGCGTTGTGTCTGTTTACGCCTAAGCTGTGATATCTGCCCCTTTCGGTCGACACATCCGACTTCTGCCCGGCATTTTTTAGGACCGGGTTTGCCTTCCCATTTCGATCCACACTCGCTCAGCCAGACTGCACAGCTGCAGACTGTTTCCAGGACCACCACGTGGAGGTGGAGTGCGGTCTTGACCAGCTCTGGTTCGCTGGTCCTGACGCAGGCAGTCAAGCTATGAGTCGCTGACTGCGGTCTCTATTGCTGCGTCTTGAGGTCCCAAAATATTGATATTATTATACTTCTTCTTCTTCTTTGATCCTTAGCCGCCGACCGTCAAAGCAGTCAGTGGCCATTACGCCTGGTGGCGTCTGTCGTGAAATTCTACATCCACATATGTAAATTAAAACGTAAATGAAAAGCCTAACAAATAAATTTAATAAAAGGAAAGAAGAATGGTGAAGAACAGTGTTGTCACCATGACTGTACTCGAAATCCCCCTTGTTTTCTACTTCGTCGGCAAATTGTAACGCTTTCACGTTGATAGTAAAAGCCTACTGTATTATTACCCGCTTTCTTCAATGAAACGTGTACTGTATTTCTTGGAAAAAACCTTGAGATACGCAAGCTGATCAATGACCTAAATTTAATATTTCATTCATTCCATTTTATACACGGCGTAACTAAAAGACAGATGGACTAAAGGATAGAGAGAAGGGAGAGGCAGAAAGCAAGGACACATGCAACACTAAACACGCGTCGCGCGATACACAATTGCTGCCATCACGCGTGTAAGGCCACAAGCACTGGCTTTTTTTCAAATCGTCAGTGATAAAAACCCTACCCATACCAGAGTTAGGTTTTAAAATCCTGAAAAACGCTTATTGGGAATTATGACATTATACCGGTTTACGTTTGAAAACATGACAGTACCCAGACACCCTCAAGTTTGGAAGTGAGAAGGTAGTAACAGCACGACTATCCTAGAAGAAAATGCATATGGGCTCCATTAAATTCGTATATTTGGGTTCCTTAGGGTTTGCTGACAAAGAATATGTAAAACGTTACGCAAATAGTCTAGGAATTACCAAGTTATGGCCAAAATAAAATAGTGGGGGTGCCTGACAGCATGAAATCATTTCTGCTCATAAAATTTTTTTTATAACGTGTTTGAAAAAACATTACGTTACGGAAATAGCCTACCATGTTAACTCCTATTTGATTGGAGCGCAACAAATGTAAGACTAAACACGATTGGTCGGGCTATAAATACTATCTTGTGTTGTCAGGGGAAACGTGAAAAGGGGTATTTTTTTTTGAAAAGATGTGTAGACATGGTTTGATTGGGTAGAGCTGCGAATATACTCAATTCAGAGCGTCTGTTCATTGCCACATCTTGTAATAAACCTACTAAGAAGCAGTGCGTTGAGCACCAGTGTATATTTTTTATAAAATAAAGCCTGGGACATCGGCAGATCGGAGTTGTGCTATATTCATTGCCAGTCAACGAAACTGTTTATTATTTCCATGAATTGTGGTAAGCTTGAAATATTCAATATCTTTTAATGAAAATTGAATGTAAATTGATAATTTATGTCTGTATATATGTGTAGTTCAGTAGCGAACATGATGTAAAGCCTATAGTGCTCCAGCCTGAACAGAAGGTGTCGGAGGAAAGTAAAACTGCATGGAATGGCCAAACAGTACACTGACACCTAGATTATTGACTAGAAAGAAATAATGCTGGAATTGCAGAGGCGTAGTAACCATTAGGGAGGGAAATACTGGTATAAAGTATTTCAGATGAAGCTGACAGTTGGCCTAACGCTCTGAACTCAATGTTTGTGATGTATTGTGCTCAGTGTAGAAATAGAGTATAAATTAGTTCTGACGTAGAAGGTACAACCTTCTTGTTTCAGGGACCGTGGTCTTAAAGTTATTGAGCAGCACCTGGTCAGAGCTTTGCTGAAGCCAGAGGTGGACAGCATACTCCTTGGTCCATATAGCAACCAGTGGGGTGGCTCCAGAACTCATTAAAGTAATCGAGCAGAGGAGTCTTTTACTGCAGTCATCACGAAAGATAAGAGAGTGTGGCCATGGAGCTCAACATTATGTACCCCCATCTTAAAATGACATTGTAAAATAAAATTAAGAGGGGAATTTAATTGTTTTAATACCAGGAACTGAGAACATCTCCAATACTAGTTCCAATAGAAACAAACTAGTGAAGTCATGATGACAAATACCAACAGAGCTTGAACAAAACAAAACCAGTATTACCTCATATTACTACTACACAACTGACACACATAGGATACTATTAATAATATATGTCACTACAAGATTCATATTAATAAATTCTGTACATATAACTTGTAATTAAAATTGATTGTGATTCCTGGTTCCCTTTGTATTTGAATCAGGACACATATACATTCATGACAGCACTGAATACATATTGTTATTTGAAAAGTTATCAGTGACTCCTTTAAGATATCCTCGTAGAGTGTTTTATGTATGTGAGTGTCACAGTGTTGTCAAGTGTGGTGGAATAAATTAAATTGTTTATCTGTCTGTTGTTGTTATGACTTACACTTCATCATACACATACCCTAGACATATAACGTAGTCATCACACTATTCCAGAATAATTCTGACTGAGGTATACATATGTGGCAGCAAGTAAGGTTATCTATAATACACTACTCTTATTAGATATAGATACCTTCACAGCTGATCTCAGTCAGTACACTAAGTCCCCTATAAATATTTATAACATCCCACTTCACCACATATATTGGGGGCTCGCCCTCGGGATTTTGAATCTTTCCCTATTACAAATAGTGGGGGTAATTCACTTCAGGGAATAATAAGAATTAAAAGGTATCCTTGGGTGAAAATAAATAAGGTTGAGCTCACAGTGCCTGTGTTGTCCTGAGTTAATTAGTCATAGATAAAATTGTTTAGTTACATATTTTAGACATTTATCTGTTAGACAATGGCCGACCTGGCAAAATTTCGATCTGCTGCTGTACAGACTGCGAAAGAGTTAGGAATGGACGGGCAAATTATGATTTCTTATGTCACTGCTGAATGTGACAAATATATTGAACGGGAAGAAAGAAGATTAGAAAAAGAGGCCGAAAGAAAATTAGAGGCTGAGACTAAGAGGTTGCAGATTGAGGCTGACAAAGAGGCTAAGAAATTGGAGGCAGAAAGAGAAGACAAAAGATTGGCTGCAGAAAGAGAAGAGAAGAAATTAGCTGCAGAGAGGGAAGCAGAAAAGGAGGAGAAGAGATTACAAAGGGAACATGAGTTACGACTAAGGGAGTTTGAGTTTCAAGGCCATGCTCCTGAAAATGGTGCCAGTCCCTTTGCCTCTGATGCCACTGCTAGCCAGGGAGCCTCAACCTCAGCTATGAATTTTCATTTAGATCATTTTGTTGAGAAAGACGATGATATAGAGAGCTATCTAAATAGGTATGAACTATTAGCTACCACATATGGGTTAGAGAGAGAAAGGTGGAGCTTAAAGTTATCTCAGGGACTTCGTGGGGCAGCTTATGAAGTTTTTGCAAAAATGAGCAGAAGTGATCAGGAAAATTATGACATGCTAAAGCAGGCTCTTTTGTTAAGATATGAAAAGAACGCAGAATTTTATAGGAAAAAATTTAGGAATGCTAAACTACTGTCAGGTGAAACATATCACCAGTGCTCTGCACGAATAGAGACATACTTGGAGAAATGGACTTCTCTGGGGAAAACCCAAGATCTTAAGGAAATGGTCCTTATAGAGCAATTAAGAGAGTCCATGGCTCCAGACCTGAGAAAGTTTCTCATGGAACAAGGTGCAGAGAGGCTGGGTGAGTTGCTAAATGTTGCTGAAAGGTATCAAGCAGCTCAGGCAGAAGTAACAGGTAATAAGAAGAGGCAGGTAGAGAATTATCAGGCACCACAAAACTTTAATGAATTTGATCATAGAGATCAAAACAAAGGTAAGCACCAGTTTGATAGGCCACGAAATGACTATAAAAATAAAACCCCACAATTCAATGAAAGGAAATATGATAACAGGAAACCCTTCAGACAGGAAGGAAAATATTGTCAAATATGCAGGATGCATAATCATAATACTAGTGAATGTGGTAGGAAGGTTCCTCCATATCACGCGGCATGCATGATAACAGTGGACAAGGGGAAGAAGAAACTGACAGAGAATCATATAAATCTTCAACATCCCCCCATCTGTGAAGAAGTGACATTAATGGGGCCAAGGTTAGGTGCCTTTACGATTCAGGTTTAGAATATGACTCAGTTGTGAGTGCAACCCTAGTGCACCCTGAACAGTATACCACAGAGAAAGTGGAGATACAAGGGGCCGTAAAGGGAATATCCACCATGACACTTCCCGTAGCCGAGATCAATGTAGAGACAAGGTACGTGGAAGGAGTGATTAGAGCAGCCGTGTGTGACGATCCTAATTACCCGCTGGTGTTAGGAAGTAAATATGTTTTTCTAGGAAGCCCTGTAAAACCTGTGGTAATGGCCACGCTTCAGGTCAGGTCGACCCCTAGTAGAAAGGAGGGGGAACCCCCATTAACCTTTTCTGATAAACAGATGAGAAAGGCCCAGGCAAAGGACAAATCATTAAAACCTTGCTTTGACAAATTGCTAAACAGCCATGCACACCCTAAGAAAGGACAATTTTACTTGAGAGATGGACTGCTCCACAGGAAGGCGGGAGCCGGACCCAAAGGATATGGACAGTTGGTACTCCCAACTCCCTACAGACAAGAAGTGATGGCAAAATCACATGTTGTACCAGACGGTGGACACCAGAGAAATGGGACTACCCGTCAAAGGACATCAGAAAAATTCTATTGGCCCCAAGTAGCTGCTGATATTGCACAATTTGTGGGGGCCTGTGAAAAATGTAGCAAGGTACAGTTCCCAAGTTGGGAAAATCATAATCAGATGCCAGCCAAGCATTCTGAAACATATGGGCCTAACATTAACAAGGAAAATAACAATAATAAGGTTGACATAGAGGATAGGTATCCACCTTTCCCCCAACAGTGTTCACCAAAAATATTTAGATTCGCAACTCTGAGAAAGGCATCCAGAGAAAATAGAAATTCAGACCAGTCAACCCAGAAACAGTTTGAAGCCACATTTAGGGAGCTGGCTGACATTGACATTGAAGATGATCCGCCTAAGTTAAAACCGAAACAAATTGTTAACATAAGAACAGTGGGCAGTGGACGAGTGAGCGATTCGGGAAATGCTCACAGCGCTTCACACTATGGCTATTAACTTAGCATTAAAAGGGCTCTGGTGACATTGGTAGTCACCCGACCCCACACCGTCCAAGGGAAATTATTGATCGGACCCTGGATGGAGATAACCCACACATCTTATAGCAATGCTAAGGGCGAATTGATTTCTGATGCAGAAACTCATTTCCCCACATATTATCTTAATTCTCCAGATTGTCGGTAGGCGAAACTATAGTTGGTGAATATAGCCTCCATTTGAGCGGCACATTATAGAACATTATCAATATATTATTAGAAGGGTGTTTCCACATTCAATCCCGCCTGAGATCAGACAAATTGTTGGCTGTGAACATTTCGGAGGAGCAGAGTGTCTCCATTGTTACCTTTTGAATTGAGGATAGTCCGAGTGTTTATTAAGGCTGATCCGGAAATTATTGGATCCCCTCCACAACTCAGATAGCACCATATAGATCAACTCCTCATAACGTACAAATTGAGGAACATCTAATATTCTCGGGACATGTCGTTGAGCAGACTCAGCGAAGAGAAAATGGTGAATATTGATTGCTAAGCAGTAGTAAGACAAGCCGTAACACTTGCAGCTGTACAGTAACATATCTGAAATGGATTCTTGGATTGCAGAGGTCTGAGGCAACCTTCGTCAGTAGTGCTTACTTTGACTTGACCCACCTGCATTAATCCATGAGAAAAATAAAATTAGAGAAACGTTGATGCAGATTTTTTAAGCCGCCATCCGTGCGATGAAAATCAAAGAAATCACCAGGCATAGACATAAATTTCTCTATGTGTATGTAGAATTATAGACTGACGTATAACGTCTGTTTTAAGAGGGGAGGATTTGTCGTGAAATTCTACATCCACATATGTAAATTAAAACGTAAATGAAAAGCCTAACAAATAAATTTAATAAAAGGAAAGAAGAATGGTAAAGAACAGTGCTGTCACAATGACTGTACTCGAAATCCCCCTTGTTTTCTACTTCGTCGGCAAATTGTAACGCTTTCACGTTGATAGTAAAAGCCTACTGTATTATTACCCGCTTTCTTCAATGAAACGTGTACTGTATTTCTTGGAAAAACCTTGAGATACGCAAGCTGATCAATGACCTAAATTTAATATTTCATTCATTCCATTTTATACACGGCGTAACTAAAAGACAGATGGACTAAAGGATAGAGAGAAGGGAGAGGCAGAAAGCAAGGACACATGCAACACTAAACACGCGTCGCGCGATACACAATTGCTGCCATCACGCGTGTAAGGCCACAAGCACTGGCTTTTTTTCAAATCGTCAGTGATAAAAACCCTACCCATACCAGAGTTAGGTTTTAAAATCCTGAAAAACGCTTATTGGGAATTATGACATTATACCGGTTTACGTTTGAAAACATGACAGTACCCAGACACCCTCAAGTTTGGAAGTGAGAAGGTAGTAACAGCACGACTATCCTAGAAGAAAATGCATATGGGCTCCATTAAATTCGTATATTTGGGTTCCTTAGGGTTTGCTGACAAAGAATATGTAAAACGTTACGCAAATAGTCTAGGAATTACCAAGTTATGGCCAAAATAAAATAGTGGGGGTGCTTGACAGCATGAAATCATTTCTGCTCATAAAATTTTTTTTATAACGTGTTTGAAAAAACATTACGTTACGGAAATAGCCTACCATGTTAACTCCTATTTGATTGGAGCGCAACAAATGTAAGACTAAACACGATTGGTCGGGCTGTAGTGGTGTTGATGGTATTGTATGATGGTGTTATTACTACATGTACATTGTATGAGGCCAGCTGTGAAGGCTCCTGAGATAAAATGTAGTTGAGAATTGTCAGAAGGCCTTTCTTGCTACCACTACGACCTCACACTTAATTTTTTTTTCTTAATGACTGTGGCTACGTAAAGTGTCTAGGGTAATGATGTGTAATGTGGTGTGTTAGTTATAAATACACCCATAGATATTTAACAAGACTAATAAGATTAACAAGTGTTAAAATACACTGAACTAACTCACGTGTGTAAAGTTTTTGATATAATTATATTACATTTATTTGTTCTGGATCAAGTTTTATTTTGACCAGAACTTGTTTTAAAAGAAGGATTTAAAAATTATGAAAATTATGCATGGAATGTTACATAATAAATGCAAAAGTGTACATATTTAAGTACTAGAATAGTTAGTTTTATTAAAATGTTCTGGTAGTCAGCTACTAGGGAGGATATTTATTGTCTGTGCTGTTGGGGTGGTCTCATCACACCTGTCTATATTGACTACATCGTGTCCAGAAAATGGTGGGAATTTTTATGGGGATATTAGTCACTACCGAATAGACTCTGCTTTGTTGTCGATAGAAACTCACAGCTCTGCAATCAAAGTATGGGCTATGTGTCAAAATCTATTCTATACCCACGTCTGGACACCACACTGACACAACAACCACATCATACAGACAGGTCAGATCTCTCTGACCAAACAGCACAGTTACCATGGTGGGTTTACATCAGATAGATCCTCCCAGACTATAGATTCTGAAAAATATTTATTAGTTGTCGGCCCTAAAAGAAGATAGGTAATCTGTTTCAACGCTTGATATATCTTGCATAATCCTTGCTGTAGTTTATGTACCTTGTTGGTCCCTAGACCCTGACTTGGGCGGGGGGTCTAGAGCAACTCCCTACTTGTTTGTAAGGCTAGATTTTGATATGGCAGTATCAAATCACTCGAACATGAAACAATATTCAAAATATATAAAGAAATAATTTCAATCTTACCAGATTATGAATACATAACACAGAATTGCTAGCAAAACTCAGCTGAGCTGCTGGCTATAGTATGGCGTCCCTAAATTTATTCACTGTCTTTCATATGGGAAAACACCACACTTTAAAATCTGTGTCTAACACTGAACAATTATTGAAGAATGACCCCACTTTCGCGTCTGAGCGCTAATGATATGATTGTCTGTGGCCAATCACTGCCTAGTTGTACTTTAAATTTCAAATTTCTACACTAAAGTCATTTCAGTCATGCTTCAGTCAAGTATGGATGGTTATCTGTTAGTCTGTCCGTCTCTACTTGTGTTTCTAAAAAAAATGTGCTTGATTTTTGAAGCAACCTTTCTCTCCCCTTAAAATTTTGTCGTAAAAAGTTATATTTAGACACAGCTACCGCTCAAAAACCCTCTCCTCCATAATAAGTAACTTTGAACACCTGTTCCCAAGGTCGTGTTTTTGTGTGCAAATAACGACACTTTTTTATTCAAGGCAGTCTGTCGATGATGTAAACTACACTGTCTTTTGTCATTATCTTCAATATTATCTATCCGTTTGTAAATTTAAGAACATATTAGTTCACTGCTCAGAATAGGCCATCCGGCCAGCTAATTTTTATATTCCTAACATTAATATTAAGAAAAATTACTTTTTAAATTTTTGTAATTTTCCTACCATCCGCGTTCTGCCGCTCAATTCAAATCAAAATCTTAGTATCGCAAAAGCGTCCATTCCGTACCTCGTGTCAATTTGGGGGACGTGAATTTTTTACTTTCCTCCATCCCCCCCCAATTGCGTCTCCTTAGCCTTGCTACGCAATCTTTCCAGTCATATTTTTTCCTTTTTGATCCTCCGTTCCCCTCCTGTCTAGCAAGGCAAAATTTATAGAGGATGATGACCCGCGGTCTAGGCGATCATGTACATCAGCAGCTTACGCATTATGTTTTTTATCCTTAAATGTTATCTTTGGAGTATTTTACCGTTGTATCTCGGTCAATTTCACTACACGGGCTATAAATACTATCTTGTGTTGTCAGGGGAAACGTGAAAAGGGGTATTTTTTTTTTGAAAAGATGTGTAGACATGGTTTGATTGGGTAGAGCTGCGAATATACTCAATTCAGAGCGTCTGTTCCTTGCCACATCTTGTAATAAACCTACTAAGAAGCAGTGCGTTGAGCACCAGTGTATATTTTTTATAAAATAAAGCCTGGGACATCGGCAGATCGGAGTTGTGCTATATTCATTGCCAGTCAACGAAACTGTTTATTATTTCCATGAATTGTGGTAAGCTTGAAATATTCAATATCTTTTAATGAAAATTGAATGTAAATTGATAATTTATGTCTGTATATATGTGTAGTTCAGTAGCGAACATGATGTAAAGCCTATAGTGCTCCAGCCTGAACAGAAGGTGTCGGAGGAAAGTAAAACTGCATGGAATGGCCAAACAGTACACTGACACCTAGATTATTGACTAGAAAGAAATAATGCTGGAATTGCAGAGGCGTAGTAACCATTAGGGAGGGAAATACTGGTATAAAGTATTTCAGATGAAGCTGACAGTTGGCCTAACGCTCTGAACTCAATGTTTGTGATGTATTGTGCTCAGTGTAGAAATAGAGTATAAATTAGTTCTGACGTAGAAGGTACAACCTTCTTGTTTCAGGGACCGTGGTCTTAAAGTTATTGAGCAGCACCTGGTCAGAGCTTTGCTGAAGCCAGAGGTGGACAGCATACTCCTTGGTCCATATAGCAACCAGTGGGGTGGCTCCAGAACTCATTAAAGTAATCGAGCAGAGGAGTCTTTTACTGCAGTCATCACGAAAGATAAGAGAGTGTGGCCATGGAGCTCAACATTATGTACCCCCATCTTAAAATGACATTGTAAAATAAAAATTAAGAGGGGAATTTAATTGTTTTAATACCAGGAACTGAGAACATCTCCAATACTAGTTCCAATAGAAACAAACTAGTGAAGTCATGATGACAAATACCAACAGAGCTTGAACAAAACAAAACCAGTATTACCTCATATTACTACTACACAACTGACACACATAGGATACTATTAATAATATATGTCACTACAAGATTCATATTAATAAATTCTGTACATATAACTTGTAATTAAAATTGATTGTGATTCCTGGTTCCCTTTGTATTTGAATCAGGACACATATACATTCATGACAGCACTGAATACATATTGTTATTTGAAAAGTTATCAGTGACTCCTTTAAGATATCCTCGTAGAGTGTTTTAATCGTTAAACAAAGTAAACGCTTCACTGAACACAAGTCCGTAAACACGTTTACGGAAGTGACGACAGCGCACCTAATTTGGTGTCGTCCTTGTCTGTATTTTTACACTCATCCTTCACTGTCACAGTCAGACTTTCTCATTGTCACATTCTAACCTCTTTACCGTCAGGTCTGAACTCTCCTTGTATAATTTTGACCTTTCTAGGCCCAGCGCAGTCATGTTTTGTGGGTGGTTGCATTGAAGCTATCGAGCATTTTCCAGTGGCGGCGTAGGTATAAGGGTTGTTGCAAAATGTCTGCAAAGAAAATAAATAAATAACACAGCATTATTTTCATTCTGTTCGGACTCTTTGACCCCTCTAACTGTAAAATTTCTCATACGCCTATGTACATTTTTGCGTATAATAAAATAATTGAAATGGCACGATAGTATAACCAATGTAGAAATGATGACAAGAACCAGACAAGCGCCAGTGGGAAAAGAGATGAGAAGAAGACACTGGCGATGGACAGATAAACATTCAAGAAACTTGCTGATAGCACTATAAGGCGGTTCTCTTTCTGGAAACCCCAGGGTAAGAGATGCACAGGGACACCAAAAGTTCAAGAAGAAGAGAACTGAAGAAATAAATGAAAGGAAATAACTTGAGCTGATGGCACGGGACATTTGTTGAAGGCCTATTCTCCTTGAGTAGCTGAAGGGTAGTGGATACATGATCCCATATTTTTGTTACAGGCATCTTAGACTAATCATTGTTTTCTTGTTCACCTCAGATCCTGCTGGTACTTCTGCACAACAGATCGATGACTAACCTATCTTCAGAAACCAGGAAACACATGTCAGATTAGGTAACTCCTACCCTGGCATTCGTGTTGGTTGTCTTTTCATGGAAAGTGTGCTGCAAATCGTATCTCCGCAGATTTTAGCCACAACCGCAAGTATAAAAGATAAAACCTGGTCTGTGCCGTAACATTTTGATGAGAGGTTGTCTTTGATACGAGATTAAATCTCAGCATGTATTCCCTGCAAATTTCCAAAATGATGATACTATCTTTACTTCTTGTGGTTGCTCTTGAAAGAGATGTGTCCGCCTCTCGATACATACCTCGGTCGTGGTCTGGAATGTGTCGTAAAAATCTCTCTCTCTCGTCATCACCTGAGCGTGCTCGTCCTGCTATACTCGTAGATCTCAGGTGTTCTATACTGAAGTCTAACCTCGTTCAGTGGAAGCTGAATGACCTCCGCGCTTGGACCATAGACAAAAACGTCAATCATCAAACAACGCCAGCAAACAGAACGGTCATCTACAACATCACCGTGATATGCGAAAATGGCGCTAATATTTCTCTTCCCTGGCCCATGAGAGTTGCTGGACTTATAGAACTTCACGTGACTTACTGTCGTCTGCTGGACAGATACGACAATTTCAAGGATACAAATCTCACTACCATTGCTGACGACATGAAAATCTTAGAAATCCGTCACTCAACATGGATTCTAAATCAGACCAATGAGATTTTGATGAATTCAGAAACCTCTCTAAACCTAACAAGTGACTTTGACTGCGGCCAAGATTCTTCTCTGGAGGTCATAATTGCAAGTAATGTGTCTGATACAATTGTAGTGGATGTTGACGGGGTACCTAACAACCAGGCAGTTACTGATAGCTCCTCTGGAGTTAAGACAACTCTTGTTGATTCTAGTGGCGACGTCATCTTTCACGGGCCTGCAAAGCCAGAAGATCGTCTAATAAACGATACAACAAAAGTAGTGTCTGATCACACGAATCTGAAGGCAGAAGAAGGAGATAATGCAACCACAAAGACTCTGTCGAAGGAAAACGATAAAGAAATTGAATCTACAAAATTACGCGAAGCGGAGACAGATTATATAAAGTTAATGATACAAATTTTAAGCACTAGTATTAAATGTAATTTCCAAAAACTGAAAGTTATCGACGAAAGTATAGCCCCTGTTACGCCCCTGCATCATTTTGAGCTCATGGTTCATGGAGGGGAATATCCAGTGCTGGAAAATATGAATTACTCTTACACTGGTTTCAAAGAGGTGCCAGAACAGTTAGCAGAGTGGCGAATTTATTTTCCTAAATTGAAAAAGGTAGACCTGTCACATAACTATATCTCAGAAATTAAGATACCTACATATCCTGCGAAACCTGGCACAGATGTTGTCATGTTTGACCTACGTTATAACAATTTTACAGTAATCGATATGGATATTCTGAAATCGTGGGCCGCTGTGGATAGTTTTTTCGTGGATATCAGGGATAATCCGATTCACTGCGGGTGTGAAATGGCCATCCTTTTGCCACATCTAGCAGACGAATCCACATTCAGGGGCAATTTAGCACCTTACGAGTATATTAAATATCTTCATTGTAACACTCCAGAGGCTTTGTACGGAAAGCGTTTGCACGAACTTACCACAGACTCTCTTCAGTGCGAAGTGGTATCCAGATCAACATCCAGCGATTCCATTGTTATCACCCTTTGTGTACTACTTGGCACATTGATAATCATCATTGTGGTTATAATCAAATTTAAGGTCGAAATTCGCATCCTGTTGTACACGCGCTTGCACGTGCGACTCCCATGTGACACAGACATTCAGAGAAATACAAAAACGTTTGATGCTTTTGTTTCGTACAGCAACGAGGACGCTGCTTGGGTACTTGAACATCTGGTAAAATATCTAGAAAGTTCACCCAAGGAAAATCTATATATAGCTAACGGAACTAGTAACCATACCAACAGCACAGACGCAGCCAATGGTCATAAATCTTTTAGGCTGTGTCTCCATCAAAGGGACTTCATTCCCGGTAAAACCATTTTCGACAATATTGTGGACTGTATAGAAGCAAGCAGGCATACAATTATCGTCTTGTCCCCCAGCTTCAACAAAAGCCAGTGGGCCATGGAGGAGCTTAGACAAGCCTACAGACAGAGTTTTATGGAGAAAACAAAACATCTAATTATTCTTCTTCTAGAGAAGGTACATGAAAGAGTTTGTCCTACTTTGCTTCATGTTAGATAGATATTATGACTGCGATCACCCTTGACTTCCCTTTTTTTTTTTTTTTTAATTAATTTTATTATTTTATTTTCATATTTTTTGTTATTTTTTATTTTATTTTATTTATTTATTATTACTAAAAATTTTTTAATTTAATTTTATTTACACACACACACACAAACATATATATATATATATATATATATATATATATATATATATATATATATATATATATATATATATATATATATATATATATATATATATATATATATATATACAGTAGAACTCCATTTATCCGAACCCCAATTATCCGAACATCCAATTATCCGAACACTTTTTCCAGAAAAAAAAAAAAAAATCAGATGCCACAGTCACGTTAGACTAAAATTCTGAATCTTTTGATGCGGCAAACTTCAAATGTGTGCGAACAATTTGTAGAGAATGGGATGGCTAATGGTCGGTCGCTTACGTACAGAAAGTCAGTTAGATCATAAAGTCAGTTAATATCTGGTTTACCAATCCAGCGTACGTGTGGGTTCTAGGTAGAACACTGGCTAAACAGATAGTTCAACTTAAAATAATTGTGTCTGCTACTACAGCAGAATAATTTTGGTGTACAAGTATTTCTCTGTGCGATATGGCATCTTCCAGTAGGCCTAAAGCATATAAAAGGAACCGCAATGTTTTGTCAATTGAAACGAAAACAGAAATTATCAAGAGACTAGGACAAGGTGAAACTGTGTCTTCACTTGCGAGGGTTTTCAATGTTGGGAAAGCTACCGTCTCTGACATCAAAAGTAACAAGGATAAAATTATGAGTTTTGCATCGAAATTTGATAGTGAAAATAGGTCGAAGAAACGTAAAACCATGAGAAATGCGAAAGATGTGAAATTGGAAGAGGCTTTGTATATATGGTTTGTGCAAAGAAGAAGCAAAGGGGAACCTATCTCTGGTTCTCTGTTGTGTGAAAAGGCACTTCAGTTCAACAATCAACTTGACGGTCCTCCTGACTTTAAGGCTAGCCAGGGATGGTTAAGAAACTTTAAATCTCGTCATGGCATAAGAGAATTGGAGATTCAAGGGGAATCTTTATCTAGCGATGCAACTGCCGCTAAAAATTTTAAAGAAACATTCTTGGCTTTTTTGGAAGAAGAAGGTTATTCACTCGATGATGTGTATAATGCCGATGAGACTGGCTTATACTGGAAATCATTGCCTCAAAAATCACTTGCATCTCAGCGCGAAGCAGCTGCCACTGGGTTTAAAAAGTGCAAAGAGAGAGTAACAATTTTGGTAGCCGCGAATGCCAGTGGAAGTCATCGTTTACCGGTGCTAATGATCGGCAAAGCCAAAAAACCACGTTGTTTAAAGAATGTGACATGTCTCCCATTGTGTTACAAAGCACAGAAGAGTGCTTGGATGAATAGTGAAATATTTCTTGATTGGTATACAAATCAGTTCATCCCAAATGTGAAGAGGTTGAGAGAACAAGAAAAGAAAACTGGAAAAGTAATTCTTCTACTGGACAATGCACCATCTCATCCAGAGACGGATACATTGAATGCAGTTGATGCAAATTTTAAAGTAATTTTTCTGCCTCCCACTGTAACAGCACTGATTCAACCAATGGATCAGGGTGTTATAGCAAAGCTTAAAAAGATGTACAAGAAGGAAGTCCTGCGTCATTTATTGTTGGCTGAAGATGAAGAAAGTGTGGTGGCGTTTTCCAAAAAGCTTAATCTCAAAGACTGCTGCTATATGTTAGCTGATGCTTGGACCACCCTGTCACAAGATAATCTCAACAAGGCTTGGAGTAGATTGCTTGGGAAAAAAGGAGGAAATGAAACTACTGCAGTGGACACAAATGATGATTGTATAAATGAAGTTGTGGAACTGTTTCAAGCAATGCCCGGATTTTCGGACTGTGCCAAAGATGATGCACACATGTGGCTAGAAGATGATAATGATTCTGGTTTTCAGTTTTTGAATGACGAAGAAATTTTGTCTTTTGTGCAAGAAGAAAACCAAATACATGTAGTGACCGATGATGAAGACTCCTCAGAAGTACATGATGTACTTGTAGATTATGAAGAAAAACCAAAACGTCGACCAAGTCCTGAAGAGGCCTTTATAGCACTAGAAACAGCGATGGCTTGGTACAAGCAAGAAGATGACAGCTGTCCTACACAGCTTCTGCTGTTGAAGAGAATGCGGGACTTAGCAGCCAAAAGGAGACTATCCAGTTTGGTGCAAAAGA
This sequence comes from Oreohelix idahoensis, assembly GCA_024509875.1. Lineage (NCBI taxonomy): Eukaryota > Metazoa > Mollusca > Gastropoda > Stylommatophora > Oreohelicidae > Oreohelix > Oreohelix idahoensis. The sequence goes on from JAMPIV010003606.1 coordinate 27,433, forward strand.
GGATTCCTCATTATTTTAAATAGTGGGCTACATCTGTGCAAGTACATATATACGTAAGTTGCGCCTGGTTTTGAATCGTTTGTAATGTTATTTTGAAAACATTTCTCTTTCTTAACAAAAATAATTAATACAAGTTTTTTTTTTTTTTTTTTTTTTTTTTTTTTTTTTTTTTTTTTTTTGCGTTCGCCCGCTAATACTCGAGGCGAAATCTCAGGTTATCATTTATGTCTAACCTGACATTGATTTTACGTGAGTATCCCTTTATTTCTTGTACAGAGACAAATGTCCCTCGCCATTCAGGCAAATACTCGCCGATTTCGGAGGTACCCATTGCAGCTGGGTCGGCTCAGGAGCCGCCAGTCCCTGGTCGACGACACTCCTTCAAATGTTCTCGCCAGGTCTCGAGTTAATCCAGTCCAAATCCCGGTCGACGAAAAATCCTCAAATGCCGTCGCCCGGGTTTGATCCTGTATCACCCGGTCGCCAGAGCGGTGTTGTAACCACTACGCTAGCGCGGCTCCTAATACAAGTAGTAAATGCACTGCAGTGTAATAAAAGATTTTGGTGATACAGTGATCTAATACAGTGTGGGTATTATTATTACAGTACAAGTAAATATGTTTTATAGTGTATTTTCCTTGTGATGGTTAATTATTTTTTAGAAATATGTGTACATGTACTCGATACATTATGTAATCCAATTATCCGAACATTTGATTATCCGAACGATGCTCGGTCCCATGGGGTTCGGATAAATGGAGTTCTACTGTATATATATATATATATATATATATATATATATATATATATATATATATATATATATATATATATATATATATATATATATATATATATATATATATATATATATATATATATATATATATATATTTTTTTTTATTTTTTTTATTTTTTTTTTCTTAATATGTATTACTGTTTCCCCCACTCGGTTTTCCAGTCCTTGTTTTCATTATTTTGTATTTATAGTTTCAATGTACTATTCACTTCCGGTTTCCGGTTCAGTAGCGGCCATTTTCGCTCCTACATGTGACACTATCAGGGAGTATTTGTCTCTTATTCCTATAGTTTCATGTTCTCTACTTAATTCTCACTTTCTTTCCCTTCTGTCTTTTCTTTGTCTGTCCCTGACGAAGGCCTTGTGGCCGCAACGTAGGTTTCCTTGTCCTTACTCTTAGTAAGACGTATTACTTTTTGTGTTGTTGTTTGTTGTTTTTTTTTTCATTTTACCCTTGTCTTACGGCATTTCTCCTCATATAGCCTACTTATTTCTAGTTAGGGGAGCAACAAATTTAATCTATGCAAAGACACGTTACCAATTAATAAAATAGTTGTCATAAAGATCCATTATTTTTAAAAGTGTGATTTCCAGTTTTCCAGTGAATTTTACACTTTCACTGTTATTTAAACATTTCATATACTATCATTGGTCTTTATCCTATAGAGCAACACGGAGCATAAGTGACAATTATTCATCATCATCATCATTATTTTCATCATAATCATCATCACCATAATAATCATCACCATAATCATCATCACCATAATAATCATCATATACTTTTTAGTAGCTCCTTATGAAGCATGTAACCACCATTGCCATTGGTCCCCTTGCAGGAAGTCTGCACCAATCATTCGCTAGCTCTTACAGCGGTAGTTTCTGTAGCAGTATGTTTCTAACATGATAAGATTGCCAGCCCTTTGCATAACCTTAAGTCTCTTGTTACGACATGTCTGGTACAGCAGGTCTTGTTTTGTCTTTTTCACATCAGGCACCCGCGAGAAGTGCACGGGTCATCACTGGGATGAACCTAAGTAATACACTATCATCACAACATCAATCAATCAATCAATCAATCAATACCCTTTAGCTTCCCAATGAGCATACGCCTTCAACAAACACATGCCAAGTCTTCCTGTCACGTGCCATCATCTCATGGTCTTTCCACGACTTCCTCATTATTTTCACTTCTGTCTCTAGTTCTCTTCTCCATGTGCTTTTGGTCTACATTTTTGCCTCGCTTTCCTTGTGGAATTCCAGAACACGAACTACCTAGTAATGCTATCAACAAGTTTCCTCAATGTGTGTCCTTTCCATCGCCAGCGTCTTCTTCTCATCTCTTGTTGTGTTGACACTTGTCTAGTTCTTGTCATCAGTTCCACATTTGTGACTTTGCCATACCATTTCAATCCTTCTGTTCTACGCAAGCAATAGACATTAATAATAATAACATAGTAGACATTTATGAATGTTTGTCACTTTTTTGTTGTTGTTGTTTAACGTCATCACAACATATCCAAGTAATTAAACATCATTGGCAGGTATCCAAAGAGGAAATGGATCCGTTGATTCGTCGATGCTGTAAAACCTTTACATACCTGGACGTCAACGACAGTCTTTTCAAGGATCGTCTGGTGTTTTCTCTCACAACCAAAATTCGACGAGCTGGGAGCGCAAACAGGTCAGGATCTTGTCTCAGTGTGACACCATTGTTATTGTAATACATCTACTACTGCGACAGTTATTTTTTTTCTCTCGTATAAATATGTCAAAAGATGTCAAATCATTATTACTGTATAGCTCTGATACAACAGCCAAGCAGTTACAGACCTTAATAAATGGGTACTTGCTTTGAATAAAGAATTGAAATGGTGAGTAAAGATCACTAATGTGGAACTGATGGCAGGAACCAGGCAAGTGCAAGTGGGACAAGGGATGAAAAGAAGATATACTGAGGATGGATAAGACACACACGCGGAATTTTGTTGGTAGCAGTACAAGACAGTCCTTGTTCCTGCAGCCCAAGGGTAAGAGAGGTAGAGGAAAACCAACAAAACACACACACACACACACACACACACACACACACACACACACACACACACACACACACACACACACACACACACACACACACACACACACACACACACACACACACACACACACACACACACACTGAGATGAGAGCTAAAGACAGAAAGTCAAGACACAGACCAAAAGGACTTTGACATGAATTTCTTTAAGGCATGTGCTCATTGGGGGATCGAAATGGTAATGAGTTGGTGGTACTAACAGTGGCAGAATCAGTAATAGAGGAGTAGTTGGTGTAGCAGTAGCAAATGTGCTATTAGTAGCAATAGTTGCATTAACAGCAGTAGTGATAACTGTATTAGCTATTGTAGTAATAGTAGTAGTGGTAGTGGTGGCGATGGCATAAGTGGTAATAACTGAGGTGTGGAAATAGTTGTAGTAGTAGTTGCAGTAGTGGTTGTGGTGGCGATAGCATAAGTGGTAATAACTGAGGTGTGGAAATAGTTGTAGTAGTAGATGCAGCAGTGGTAGTGGTGGCGATAGCATAAGTGGTAAATAACTGAGGTGTGGAAATAGTTGTAGTAGTAGTTGCAGTAGTGGTAGTAACAAATCTCGTGCAGCGTCATAACTTGTTATTCTCTATCCCAAGGTCAACCACAACGGATAACAAAGTGCCCAAAGTGACAGATCATAACGGAGTGGCAAAATTGAACGGGGCGGTAACTCAAAAAGGGGTGACAACTTATAAAATTGCCAATGTATATGACAAGGTGGAAGTACCTCAAATACGCGACAACGTAGCTTACATCAACAATAACAACCATCTAAGTCGTCAACACCAGCCTACTCGGGAGCTGTCAAACATGTCTACGTCATCTAAAGCTGTCTTGACGTCATATGGACAGAGATAGACTTGTAAACACTATTTTATATAAATAACTTTCATTGCCATTATTAATCTTCGGCTTATCATGAGTGTTTAAATTTGAAAACGTTTTGAGAATTGTATTATTGCAGGGCAGAAATGTAAAAAAGCAATAATACCTATTTCTTTACTCTGATGAAATAAAGATTCAGTTGCTTCGTTCGTTCCCAGTGGAGCATAGGATTTGAAGGTACTTACGCCATATCGTTCTGTACCGTGGCATCTGCTCAAAGTCTTTTCATGTAATCCTCATCCATTTTATTAACGTCTCCATTTCTCTTCTCTAATTTTTCTTTGGTTACCTATGTTACCCAGAGGATTCCAGAAAAGGACATCTAATGCTATCAATAGATTGCCTCAGTGTGTGTCCAATCCATCGCCAGCGTCTTCTTCTCATCTCTTGTTCCACTGTCATAATGGAATTCTACTGTGAGAAATATTTAAGTAACTCATAGGTAACCCTGGCAACTAACGAAAAAACTTTCAAAACTCGAAGTTGCGAATCAAAGAATAAACATCATCATGTTTCTTTTCGCTGCCCGTGGATCATGGAGCTGCTACCATAATTGGTCTCTTTGCAGGAAAGGCACATAAGGAAAAACACCGCATACGCTTTTCTGCGCTTATTCTGTCCAAGATGCTCCCTGCAAAGCATGGCGGCTCACTGTTGTCATAAGAAATATGATATTATTGTTGATCAGAATCGACATCATTGCACTCCGGGTAAACCCATAGGTGCTCAGTCTCCCTCAGCAAATATCGAAGAGTATGAATGATAATTCTTGTTTGTGTTTTAAAAATAAAATTTTTGCCTCGTTTTCGCGCAACGCTAACCTAGAAACAATCGGTCGGTTGTATTAAAGCGCAAGTCCAAATCTTGGTGCGCGCTGGAGGAAAACACTCTTATTGAGTACCAAGGGCATGCAGAGAAAAAGATAGTAATCTTTACAGATGCTCTGTCAGTAATAACAACCCTGAAGGGGAACCATGTCACGGGATTTAAATATCTGATAAACTCACGTGACAGCCTGGCCAAATGCTTCAACAAGTACACAGTCCAGTGGATACCAGCCCATCGCAACATTCCAGGCAGTGAAGAGGCAGATAAACTTGCCAAGGAAGGGGTAGCGTTACAACAAAATGATATAGGGACAACGTAGGAAATAGCTAAAACAATCATAAAAGCCACATTCAAGTCCAAATGGGAAAAAGAGCACCCATACCATATTAAAAAATGATGCATATCGATAGCTGTATAGGCGAGACCAGGTCATCATTATCCGCTTACGTACTAGTAACAGTAGGTTGAGGTACCATCTATATCACAAGTACAGGATTGGTCCAACAGATCTCTGTTGCTATGGCACCAGCTCCATGACAGCCGAACGTCTGCTGCTAGCCACGCCCAACATACAGCAGTCAACGGAGGGTTATATGGTAACACTCCACTTCTCTCCATGAAAAACTGGAAATGTCAGAAACCTTGAGCTGACTACTACTTTTATTAGTCATTAGAAGTCTGGGGGTGAAGAAGAATGCAAAGCATGAAAGACAGAAAATTATGTGCATTCTGGCACGAGAGATAGAACAAATCTACATGTTCCGGAACAAAACAAAACTTAATCAATAGGTCAACGGTGTGACTATAAGTCATGTTCTGGTTGTCCATGGTGCCTGAATGACCAAGTCAGTCTATGGTGCCCGAATGACCAAGTCAGATGGCGAAAGTCAAGTCAAGCCCATTTTTTGGTGAATAATTATGAAGCTGCTATAAAACTGGTAAAAACATGAAGGATAGGTCAAATTCTGCCGTACGGGAATGAAGTTTTAGAGATTTCAATTTTAAAGGTCTCTGTTTTATGAAGTGGGGGTGCGGGGGGGGGGGGGGAGAGAAAGAGAGTATTCCCTTCATCGCTGTCTTTGCCGTCCGTAAATGAAGAGTAGAGTCAGGTACCCATTTACAGCCAGATAGACTGGAGCGTGACGCTCCGAGTCTCGATCCCAAGAGAAAGTAAAAAAAAAAAAGAAAACTTGTACGGAGTCTGTTTAATGAATGAGTGATACTATAAAAGTTGATGAAGATTTTTTTTAAATTATAGATTTCAAGATATCTATATTACTCATCATAATCCAATACCATAATTCACGCTGTAAGTACGTCGGTCGGTCGATCACATCATGCACACCTTCATTTGCGCACTTTTCTAGTTTGATTATGGAAAGTCAAGATTTTAAAAGATGCACGAACAATTACGAGACATGTTGTCATATAAGAAATGTTAGTTATTTATTCAATTTACGGTCCATTAGATCATTATCACTGCTGCACATGTCATTTAGGTAAGGTTACTCCATGTCTTCATATTTAATACATCCATACAATTTTCACTACAAATATCTAATGACGGTCGTCTGCAATGAAATGACCACAGTAGTGGTAGTACCGTCTGTAATACATGTAACAGAAACAACACACTATAATTAAAACCTGTCAATTTTGACGGGTTACTGCTAGTATTAATATATTTTTACTTTTTTTTTAAATGGAAAAATACACTGACATAAGGGAAACAATACAATTAATGTCAAACTTTCAACCAAAATAACTTGTTGCGTCCCCTGTTACTATTTTTGGGAGTTTTACGAAAGCTTGTGACATAAAAAGCTGGGATTTTATTTGGTTCCCTTATATCGGTGAATTTTTTCATTAAAAAGGTTCTTAAAAATATATTAATATTAAAGAATTTAAAACTACATTATTAGTAAAATTTTATTATTATTCAAGAATGTTACAAAAAATGTATAGAATGTGTGATCCAGTATACACACATTGGGATCCTCGCTGGAGCTACGGAGTTCGTGTACTGTGATGATGCACAGGTAGCTTACTAACAGGAGGAAGTAATTCGCTTTCTTCTAGCGTCTTACGAGAAGAAGAATGCTGTTATATATTGTGACAGCAGGAACGGGGGAAGAAAAGGAGACTGGGCACGAAATATAAAAGGCACTGAACAGTTTGATTACACTGTATGGAAAAAAGTCAACAACACAACTGATAAACAGTACATGAACTGGAGACAGGAAGATGCGGAGGTCCATGATTTAAGTTGTACGTCGCATTGTCTCGATCAAGGAATCAAAACAATGTAAAAGTCCAGATTAAAACAACAGAAAATCAAGATGCTCTTCTGTTATGTTCAGACTTTTAACATCAGATGTAAAACAAATATTTTGTTTTTTAAAACACTTTTGAATAAGTAAAATTGCCGTTAGGTATTGGTGCTTTTGAATTTAATTCCCGTCTCATGACGGGCTTTTACACTAGTAATAATAATAATAGCCCCTTCAGTCATAACAGACTGGCTATGCGCCCCTGAATAGACAGCCCGTAGCTGCTTATTTTCCTGGTGTTCCTTTCGACGTTTTCTCCTCTCTTCTGCTTGCTGTGAGAGCTTCTTTTCACCCAATTTGAGGTGGCGTAGACGGCACGGCCACTTGGTGCGATCGGCAGCTTCATCTTCCCAGGTTACTGGATTTATGTCCAGTGCCCTCATGTCTCTCTTGCACACATCTTTGAATCTCGGCTGCGGTCGCCCAACTGTTCTATTGCCATCTGCCAGTTGCCCGTAGAAGATATCTTTCGAGATGCGATTATCTTTCATGCGGCGGACATGGCTAAGCCTGCGCTGTCTAAGCAGTGTATACATACTTTGAAGGCCAGCACGTGACAACACCTCGACATTTGTCACTTTGTCTTTCCACGAAATACCGAGTATGTGGCGTAGGCAGTGTAGATGGAAGGTATTGAGCCTTCTTTCTTACTTAGCACAGGTTGTCCATGTCTCGCTGCCATATAGAAGTGCGCTTGTGACGCAGGCGTTATGTACTGCAGCTTTGGGATTCGTTGTGAGTTTGTAGTTTCTCCAAACACGCCTTTTGAGGCGGGCAAAGGTGGCTGTAGATTTTCAACGCGGCTATCAATTTCTGTGTCCAGAGAGAGTTTTGTCGTTGGTGGTAGACCCCAGGTATGTGAAGTGGTACACCACTGCCTATTTATAGTTATCGATAGTGATAACTGGTGCATCATTAGTCTCCTATTTATGACTATGGCTGACGAAGGTATAACCCGAAACATTCCATATTTCTACTGTATCATTATCATTATTATCATCACCATCATTATCATCATTATTATCATCATCATTATCATCATCATCATTATCAACCATCATCATTATTTTTCCTGTTTGCTCGTATGGAGCATGGAGCCACCACCACCACAGATATCCCCCCCCCTCCTTTGCAGGAAGCCTGTACCAAGCATTCACATCCTCTTACAATGGGGGGGTTTCTGGAACAATCTATTTTACACGATGAGGTTTGCCAGCCTCAAGCACAACCTTATATTAGTTGCCTTGTACGACATGCCTGTAAGAGCATTAGTCCTATCTTTGTCTTTGTCTCACAAGAGACCCCCCCACGGGACCTACACAGTACGTCTAGCGTATCGTTCATTTGTAAAACTAACCACTTTAGTAATCTGTTATTTATTCCCAAGTCAAGTATGGTCAATAGCGAGCAGCCATTGTAACTTATTATTTGCTTTTTAAGCTGAACCTGGCTTCGTTATATAACAAGGCACAGCATAAATGGATACTTGGCTTGCTTTACACCTGGATAAGAGTTATAAGAACGCTTTGTTACATTTACTTATGTCTGTGTGTGTTTTGTTAAAATATTAATGACCGCAATATTAGATGTGGTAAAACACTGATTGTGTTCTTTAATTCAGTGTCGCGTTGGTTTTGTCCCTTCATTGATTCCATTAATTAATTTTATTGCCACAATGTCCATAATCTGTAATTTAATTTTACATCGACTTTCTTCTTTAATTTATTGAGATACACTCCATTTTGTTTTTCCATTCAATGGAATGACCGCAAGGGAATATGGAATTGAAGATAGTAATGTAGATTTAACATAATTGTTACTTTCACAATTGTCTCTTTCTGGCAGAATGAATTTAAAAAACAAACAAACAAATGACCAAGAGTTAAGTTGGACGTTGCAACCAAGGTGGAGTGGATTCAAAACCAGGCTGATATTTTGAAGTCATGATCCAAGTGGTCTGGCCCACTTACAGCATAACGAGATAAGATGGCGGAAACACGTGTCTGATCAGATTTACTCATGCAGTAGCGCTCTGCCCAGAGATTCCAGTCATTGATTGTGATTATGTTCTTGTATTTAAAGTAATACTGGTCATGCGCCCCCCCCCCCCCTTTCCATGTGGGTCTCTGAGGAGACAAAGAAAGAACAGTTCTATTGCTCACTCAGAGGCGACACAAATCAGGTTGTACATGGGAATAGCAACCTCATCATGTCAAAAAAATTGCTACACCAACCACATCTGTAAGTGTACATGAATACTTTGGCGCCGGCTTCCTATTAGGGGATCTGTTGCACGATGGTAGGGCTATGTTGGCGCAGGCTTCCTATTAGGGGATCTGTTGCACGATGGTAGGGCTATGTTGGCGCAGGCTTCCTATTAGGGGATCTGTTGCACGATGGTAGGGCTATGTTGGCGCAGGCTTCCTATTAGGGGATCTGTTGCACGATGGTAGGGCTATGTTGGCGCAGGCAGTCTTCCTATTAGGCAGGTTCTTTAGGGGATCTGTTGCATGATGGTAGGGCTATGTTGGCGCAGGCTTCCTATTAGGGGATCTGTTGCATGATGGTAGGGCTATGTTGGCGCAGGCTTCCTATTAGGGGATCTGTTGCACGATGGTAGGGCTATGTTGGCGCAGGCTTCCTATTAGGGGATCTGTTGCACGATGGTAGGGCTATGTTGGCGCAGGCTTCCTATTAGGGGATCTGTTGCACGATGGTAGGGCTATGTTGGCGCAGGCTTCCTATTAGGGGATCTGTTGCACGATGGTAGGGCTATGTTGGCGCAGGCTTCCTATTAGGGGATCTGTTGCACGATGGTAGGGCTATGTTGGTGCCGACTTCCTGTTAGGGGATCTGTTGCATGATGGTAGGGCTATGTTGGCGCCGGCTTCCTGTTAGGGGATCTGTTGCATGATGGTACGGCTATGTTGGCGCGGGCTTCCTATTAGGGGATCTGTTGCATGATGGTAGAGCTATGTTGGCGCGGGCTTCCTATTAGGGGATCTGTTGCATGATGGTAGGGCTATGTTGGCGCAGACTTCTTATTAGGCGATCTGTTGCATGATGGTAGGGCTATGTTGGCGCAGGCTTCCTATTAAGGGATCTGTTGCATGATGGTAGGGCTATGTTGGCGCAGGCTTCCTATTACGGATCTGTTGCATGATGGTAGGGCTATGTTGGCGCAGGCTTCCTATTAGGGGATCTGTTGCATGATGGTAGGGCTATGTTGGCGCAGGCTTCCTATTAGGGGATCTGTTGCATGATGGTAGGGCTATGTTGGCGCAGGCTTCCTATTAGGGGATCTGTTGCATGATGGTAGGGCTATGTTGGCGCAGGCTTCCTATTAGGGGATCTGTTGCATGATGGTAGGGCTATGTTCCATAGGGAGCGAAATGAGAAATAATGAACATTGGTCATGTTGTGTCATTTTTTGTGTGACATTAATATTTTTTTTTCTGTTTGTGTGACAGCTAATTTTTTCTCTTTTTTTTTTTTTTATAGCGATGACGATTTTGTTCTTTCATTTATTGTAACATTTAGCTTAATTGTTCAGTGAATGTGACAATAATTTTTGTCTCTTATTTATAGAAAACACAATTTCGTTCTTTCATCGATTGTGACATTCATGTTATTTGTTCAGTCATTGTGATGGTGATGAGTTTCTCTTATTTATAGCGATAACTATGTTGTTCTTTCAATTATTGTCACACTGGTTTTATTAGTTCAACCAGTGTGATTGTGATGAGTTTCTGGTATTTATAGTGATAACTATGTTGTTCTTTCAATTATTGTCACACTTATTTTATTTGTTCAATCAATGTGACAATTTCTCAAATATTTCATTAAGAACTATTTAGTTCTTCCTTAGTGTGATATTTATCATGTTTGTTCAGTCAATTTATCTTTTTTATAGTGGTAACAGTTTTCTTCTTGTAATTATTCAAACATTATCTTGTTTATTGAATCAGTGTGACAATATCTCTTATCGATGGTGACAATGATTTTGTTCTTTCAAGTATTGTGACATTTATCTTATTTGTGCAGTATGTGTGACAGGGAGGTTTATCTCTTATTTAAAGTGATAACAATTTAGCTCTTTCATTGGCTGTGACATTTGTTTGATTTCTTCAAGCATGAGAATGGAAGTAGAGGCTGCTAGTGCAGCTTTAAGGTGGCTGACTGACACTTCATTAACAAAGGCAGTCATTGTGTCAGATTCTGAGTCCATGCTTCGAAAGGGTCAAAATGGTTGGCTACGGCATGAATGGAAAACATTCATAGAAGCTTCAACACTCCGACCTAGTTCATGTAATCTGTGTAAATACGATCTTATCTGGAATATGTATTTTATTGTTTCATTCACTGAACCTATGATCTTTGTTTTTAAATGCACCGTGACGCCTATTTTGTTCTTCCATTTAATTTGAGAGTCATCTTGCTCCGTGAATGACCACAGCGTTGATTTTCCTTTCATTAGAGTTTCATCAGCGTTGATTTGACTTTCATTAGAGTTTCATCAGCGTTGATTTGACTTTCATTAGAGTTTCATCAGCGTTGATTTGACTTTCATTAGAGTTTCATCAGCGTTGATTTGACTTTCATTAGAGTTTCAAATTCAAGTAACAATTGATAGTATTATAAGTAAGTCCTTCTTCTGGGGACCCCAGTGTAAGAGACTAAGAGGAAGGAAAAAAAAAACACAAAAGAATGAGGAAGAGAATTGGAGACAGACGTAAAAAGAATAAAGACGACATAAAGATCTTAATCAGCGGTAGGTAACCTAGGAGCTGTGGTAATCAACTTTAGAAACATTGAGCTATATCAGGACCTACCCAGATACAATTATGTCTGTTTTCAGGTTTCAGAGAATTCTGAATTTGGAATAAGTCATAAGTATGTAGATTTTATCTATGCTGGGTGATCTACTTTGTGTACATCCATTAACAGAGCGGTCAGTCAATACCCTTTAGCTCCCCAGGGTGCATAGGCCTTCAACAAACACATGCCAAGTCCTCCTGTCACGTGACGTCCGCTTAAGTTCTTTCCATGTTGCACATAGAGCTGACGATTATGAATAAATGACATTCTGAGTTGCCATTTGGTTCTTTCTAACTGTAGGCTCAGTGTTAGTCAATAAATAGGGGGGCTGCTGTAAAACTGGTACGGAAATTAAAATATAAATAAAACAAATAAATTAAATGGTAAAGAATCAATTTGACAAATTAACGGTAAACAGGAAACACGGGACGTTTCAGGGTTCATTCTTCGTCAGCAACAGATACAAACAGCCGACCAGGACAAGAAATATATAGACAGGTCGGAAGACAAATACTATCGACACTTCAAACACGTAAAAGAATGAGAAACAGAGATAACATCAGCGACACAAACACGTGAAAACATAAACAATACAGGTGATTTGAGGAAAAAGTACAACAAATAAGCAAGTAAAAATACAAAACCAGAAAGAAAGAAATATCACACCAAGAAATTCAACAATCAATGAAAATGAAAGGGAGAAAATGAACTAACAAAACAAGTTAATAAAACTCTGCTTGAAGCTCAGTGGTAGTAGTCCCAACAAAGATGGTTTGGCCATGTCTGCAGAATGGGAGAAGATCGGCTACCGCGACAAGCATGGGAAACAAAGAGCAAGGGATCCAGACCCCCAGGACGACCCAGAGTCCGCTGGGAGGACAACATTAGACAATCTTTGAAGGACCGAGGACTAGAATGGAACCAGGCCAGGAGGAAGACAGCCGATAGGATAGTCTGGCGTTCTCTCTTCCAAACCTCTACACCTCACGGTAGAAGGGGAACGACTAAGTAAGTAAGTTGAAGCTCAGTAGTAGCACTAAACTGCTGTCGTAGATAGGCAGCAATGGAAGTAACGTATATGATAGCGCATAAAAAGAGACCTATGATGGCATGAAGAAATAACAGACCTTCTTCAGGCAACGCCTAAAGAGGCAACTAACCTGACGCTGTGAATGGGCCTGGCAGCTTTATTAAGTAAAATATATGCTACAAAAACAACCATTGTAAAGGCATACAAGTATTTGGTGTGTGGCTTCCTGCCAGGGCACCTGTTGTACTTGTAGCACTCTGCTCCATGAGAATTTTAAAGGGAAATGATTATAATTAAGAAGATTACATTATCATCAAGTGTCCAAAATCACGTGATGGATATTATAAGCAAATTTGACCAAGGCATGCCTTGTAACGACGAGGCAGTCAAGGAAAATAGAATTCATTATGTGTAACAGTACTTCATGACTGACACTAATATAGTACACTGAGCATGATAGGTTTGTTCCGTGCATCTTATTGTTTTGTTTGTTATTATTGTTATTGAAGGATGTTATTTTTAATGTGATCGTATTGTGTTAAATTCTGCAAAATTTGCTGCCATCTTAAATTTTGTTATTTCCTTCATTCATACATTAATCTCTTTGTTTGCTCCCTTTGAGCTTCAACATTCAGAAATGATGTATTTGAGGAAGGTGGTCAAAGTAACAGGAAGGGGCAAGGACCGCAACTAGACGATATGCCACGGCCTCTAAACCCAAAATAGTCCCAATAGTGAAATAGTCCCAATCATGCTGGTCTGGCCATGTCTGCAGAATGGGAGAAGACCAGCTACCACGACAAACATGAGAAACAAAGAGCCAGAGATCTAGACCTCTAGGAAGACCAAAAATTTGCTGGGAGGACAACATTAGACAGTCTCTGAAGGATCGAGGACTAGACAGGAACCACGGCAAAAGGACGGTAGTAGATAAGATATTATGGCGCTCTTTCTGACTAATATCTACACCCTAGGGTAGAAGAAGAACGAGTAAGTGAAGTGCTTACTGCCTACGACGCCTCCTTGCAAGAAACGTGTATCACCAGACATGCTCCTCCAACAATGGTTTCTCCAACACTTTGTTTAACATAATAAGGTTGCCATGGTTATGTACAACCTCATATTAGTTTCCTCTTAAGACATACCTGAGGGGACACTAGTTCTATTCTGTCCTTCTCACCTCAGAGACTCCCTGGGAAGTACAGGGGTCAAATGTTGATAATTATCCCACGTAAAATTGATTTCTAACTTAGATTTCCGAGAATGACATCATCATCCTCCTTCTCCTCCTCATCAACATCGTCATCATCATCGTTATCATCATCATCGTCGCCATCATTATCATCATCACCACTATCAACATTAGTATCAATATTACCATCATCACCACTATCATCATGATCATCATCAGCGTTATTATCATCATCATAATTATCATCATGCTCAGCATCATTGTAATCATCATAATCATCATCATCATAATCATCACCAAAATCAACGTCAGTATCACCATCATCATGATCAATAGCACTATCATCATCCTGATCAGCGTCATTATCATCACCAATACAATTCAGTTTCTCATAGAGCACAGGTTTCAACAGAAACACGTCAAGCCTTGATTGTCATTTATGACTTGAATGCTATTTCTATTTTTAATGCGCTTTTAGCTTATTTTTTACTTTCTTTTCTGTACTGTTTTCTTACGCTTGTTACTGGACGAAGTCTTTGTAGTCGTTACTTAGGTCATTTTGTTGTTGCTGGTACTTTGTAGTTGTAAGACCTACCACCATTTTGTCTTCACTTAATTCTTTGTTCGGTGCAAAGTTCTGACAACAAATTTTGATTGTCTATTTTGTGATCAGTGGTATATTTATCCTTTCCTTCACCTTCATAATCATTATTATCATCGTATTTATCGTTGATGTCCTCACCAAAGTCATCCCCCTCGCCATTATAATCATCATCGGCGTCTTTACAACAGTATGATCACCGCCCATCATCACTAGCACCATCAACATCTTTACTAGAATACAAAAGTTAGTTGAAATATTGCGTCAAATTGTTTCACATGACTGATCGATTAAAGAGTCAAATAATGATGTAAGTTAGCGTTTTGTATGTGTGTGTGTTCGTTAAATAATGATTGAAGTTTCTCTTTTTACTGTGTTCGTCAAATAATAACAGAGTTATGATATAGTCTATCCCATCAAATTGTAGCATCCCTGACAATGAAGAGGCTGATAGACTAGCAAAGGAAGGTGGAAAGTTACCTCAGCCTGACACAAGCGTAACTTACGAAGAGGCCAAGAGTTTGATCAGAAGCAGATACAGACATTTGTGTGCCCGTGTGGGGAGGACAGACAGACAGTAGAACATGTACACCAAAACCGTAGGCTCCATGAGAGGAGCATACTGGCAGAAGTCCTTTTCCAACCCAGTCTAGGGAGAAATGGCATGGTGATAAGAGAAACCTGATACGCACTGTCATCTTTATAAGAAAGATAGATGTGGTTATTTGAGAGCGAATAGCGAAGAAGAAGGTACAGAAACAAGTGAGAAGCAGAGCACCATGGCCACCTGAAGACAGATGCATTTTACTAACTTAGCAGAAGTGAACAAGTGGTTATCTTCAAACTCCGCACAGGATACATAATAGCCCCTTCAGTCATAACTGACTGTGGGTGTGCGCCCCTGAGGTGACATCCCTCTGCTGCTTATTTTCCTGGAGTTCCTTTCGATGTTTTCTCCTCTCTTCTGCTCGTTGTGTGATATTCTTTTCGCCCAATCTGAGGTGGCGCCGCAGATAGCATCGCCACTTGGTGCGATCAGCAGCTTCATCCTCCAAAGTTTCCGGATTTATGTCCAGTGCCCTTATATCTCTCTTACACACATCTTTGAATGTCAGCTGCGGTCGCCCAACTGTTCTTTTGCCAGTTGTCCGTAGAAGATATCTTTCGGGATACAACAGATTGAGATACCATCTATTCAACAAGCTAAAGATAGGAACTACTTCCTTAGTCGTTCCCCTTCTACCGTGGGCGATAGGAACTACTGATGAGTGTAACTGTGGCGCCGATAAAATGACAGCTGAACATTCTCCTGCAAAAGTGCTCAACAGAAACAGAGATAGCACTTATGGCCATCACCAATACCACTCCCGGACACACTCTACTGAGATACCAACAACCCCAGACTGACCCCCTTTTTCTTTGAACTTATTCAAGCTGATGTCTGAAAGTGTACAAAGAAGAACAAATGTTAATAGAAATTCATTTATTATAGCTTCTTCAAATAATGATAGAATTACATTTGATATTGCGTCCTTGAAATAATGATAGAATTACATTTGATATTGCGTCCTTGAAATAATGATGGCACTTAATTTGATAGTGTCTGTCAAGTGTCACGCTGGGTAAGCACAGTGACATATTATTGCATTACTTTTGGAACAACGAACATGGCTCGTTATCCACAACAAATAGTAATACTCAATAAACTCGAGCAGGCAGATACAATGGCTTTATCATAAATCTTCAGCACAACATAGATAAACTAAGCAGACTACCACTTTGGTCGTGAATCAAAATTACAAGAATGGTATTGGCTTTAAGGACTACCTTCATTACACACGGACAACTCCATCAGTGCTTCTATCTCCTCCACTTTTATCACACAAGAAGGATCTCAGCACAGTACACGAACTCCGTAACATCGGCGAGAATTCCAGTGAGTGTATATAAGAATCACAATTTCTATAAATATCTTTGTGGTGGGTAGGTTTCTAATTTTTAAATGTTGCCAGGACAGTGGCCTGATTGGCCTGCTCTTCATGACTTTCAACTGCCTTGTGATTTTTAACGTACGCACCTTGCACACGGGACCTCCTATTTTGTCGCCCTAATCCAATAAGACTAGGCATCTGGTCTCTCTACCCAGGAGACCAGGGAGGAGTATGACATCATTAGGACCTCTGATTCTGAAAAAAAAAAATATTTCCATAAATTATATTCTCTCTACTGGGAATCGAACCCATTAACTTTAGAATTCGAGGAGGACACCATGCCTCTTAGGCACTCTGACACCTGAATCACACTACTATGCATAATCGAGAACAATGTTGGCATGGAACAAATCTGTGACAATCTCACCATAAATTTATATATCTCAACACGCACTATCTGCCTTCAGTATTTCACTTCGCTGTTCAGACCCAACGTTACGTTCACTCGCTCGAGTCTTCCTCGAGCGCCCGCTACCTTACATGACCCTTTCATCCTTGACCAGACTTTAGATACCTCTTCGTTCTAACAGCTCACTCACACATCTGAACTTAACAACACTCCTCGACTGTTACTAATACCAAGCGTTAACGAGTTTTTCAAGCCAAAGAAAATGAACTCATCTTTTACCAACAGGCCAAAGATTTCGCGGAAGTTACAGCCCCTACCCGTTTAAAACTATGGTAGGGAGACAACCGGTGGTTTCACAGATTACAGTCCCCTGAGTGGTTTAAATCAAGAACGTTTCATTTCCTCTTTATCTTCATCTACATAACTTCATTGTTGTCTCCGTCGTTGTTCATCTTATTATTCATTTCATGCATTACCTTTCACTCCCTGTGGACTACAAGCCTCCAAAAAGCACACATCAAACCTTCCTGCCTCGTGCCATCCATTCAAGGTCTTCCATATCTACTTATTCATGTTATGTGTGCCTTCAACTCTCTTCTCTTTGAGAATTTTAGAATTCAGAACTTTGTGTCAAATGTATTATGGCAGGGCAGGAATCTACAAGAAATCAAAGCAATAAAGCTTATTTCTTTACTCTGATAAAATAAAGTTCATTCGTTAGTTCTCCATGTGAGTTGTTGTCTTCGTCTATCTCTGTCTTTAAAATAAAAATGTTACACACCGCTAAAGTGTAGTAACAGATCCAAAGCAGATATACCCACTTTGATAGTGCGCATGTCTTCATGATGGCTCCGAGTTAGCAGTTCTTTGTTAGTGATGGTGTTCGGCCAGATCATTCCAAGAGTTTCGTATAGGTAGATTGTGTGGAAATAGGACAGTTTTTAGACATTTCCGTTTTCAGTTGCTCTCCAGCATTCCACACCGTTCAGAAGTGCATAAATTATGCAACCCTCGTATATTTTTAATTTAGTGTTTGTACTGTACTGATAATATTTCCGGATGTTGTTTAGACTGACAAAGGCTGTTCTGGCTTTATTCTTTCGATTACTGATGTGTTCCGCCATCTGGTGTAAATATGCTTCTCAAGTATGTAAATGCACTTGCTTTTAGCTGTGGGTATATCTGCTTTTATTAAGTTGCTAGACTTTAGCTTTGTGTATATCTGCTTTTATTAAGTTCCTAGACTTTAGCTGTATGTATATCTGCTTTTATTAAGTTACTAGACTTTCGCTTTGTGTATATCTGCTTTTATTCTGTTTCAAGATTGTAATAATTATATTTATCTGTTTTTATTACGTTACTAGACTTTAGCTGTGCGTATATCTGCATTTATAAGGTTACTAGACTTTAGCTGTTGCCGTCAATTGAGTGAGATTATCTGTCACTTTCTGGATGTTAGTACCGCCTCTCTATTACTAGTGATTTTATCTCCTTCTATTTTCTTCATTATAAGCACCTATGAGCGTGATTCTTGGTGTAGCTGTCACGTAGGGTTTATAGTCATTTAATTTCCTACAACTTCTTCCTATTCTTTCACCGAATTCTCTCTTTTATTATCTCTGTATTTTCCTTTTTCCTGTATATTTTTCATCCATTCGTTTTGCGAATATTATTTACATATAATTCGCAAACTTTACCTGTTTTCCTTTCTCTAAAACTGAGAATCGCGCTAGGACGATATTACGTAGATGTCAGGGCTGCAGGGCGTCATAAGGCGTGATAAGTCGGTTCGCAGAACACAGGACGTAGCAAATCGTCTACATTCTCACCGAGCGCGCGAGCTTCTTCTCGGCATTAGTCCCGGTGAGGTGTGATACTTTACATCTGCACCGGGCAGTATCCAGACATTTGGCTGGAAAATCCCAAACTGACACGGCGCTCACTTGGGCAATGGAGTCAGGCTGTCTGGGATTTGAAACTGACACGCGTACATCGTGGTCAGTAGGTGACAGTTACGACACGCGTTAAGCGGACGTAAATGTTGGGAGTAGGGGAGATAATTTCGCTTGGCGAAATAAGTTTGGGCCCTTTGTCTGATTTTAAGATATTGGCCAAGTTTGAAACTTTAATTTCATTCTCGCTCATAGACTCCACAGTAGATAGGTCGCTCGTAACAGAATAGCTTTTAGCGAAGATCTCAGTTTGTTTCGGCAATTTGTCGAACTTCTAGACTTCCAGAAATATTTTCAGCAATTTTTATTCTTAAGTTGTGCGACTACCTGTAATTCTGTGGTTGAGGTAATTAATATGATAGATATATAGATTTTGTGAGTGTTAAAGTGTTAAATCGCTTAATTCATTTTAATCTATTTCTTTAGCGCAGAAGAGAAATAAAGTGGTAGGCTATTATATTTTCTAGGGAAGCATTCAGTGGAAAGCAGACTAATTAAAATTTCTAGCTTATAACGGCAATTGTAGCTATTTATAAATTTAATTTAAATGCTAATACTCAGTCGAGTGTATTTTTATAAACTAACGTATAAACTCTAGAATCCAGCCTCATGAATGATGACGGGATACGCACGTGTTCCTAATTTATGAGGAATGCTGATTTTTAAATATAACTTACGTCACGGGAAGTTTAAATGATAAGCAAAGCTCTCTGCTTGCAAGTTTAAATGTAAGTTTTAACCAGTACAGATTCTGTTTATTATATTATATGTGTTATTTTTCCTCCACACAGTGAAAGTTTTGGGGTGACCCTAACTTTACCAGCACCTAGTAGTAGTTTCCATACTTGTGAAGAAATAGACAGTCCTTATTTTGAACCCACGTGGGTTTTCTCAAGTAACACTGATCTGACGGTGCAAGTTAGACAGAAATACTAATATCCCTATAACGGGTTTTCAAAGACTGTAATGATAAATACTGGACCTTGGAGCCAGCACTTAATTTCTTCTAGAAACTCTATATAATTTGCTGCCTGGCGGCGTGAATATTAACAATCATTTCCCGACTAGATTATATCTTGTGGACAAATCTGTGGTGTGACTAAAGTGAATCCTATACTGAGGGAAGGCACCGACCTGACATTCATCATTTTTTTTAGAAACCTACGCTATTGACACTGTGCTCTGTTAACTCCCGCGCCTGGAATAATTGTTAGGTGACTTAATCAGACATTTGAACAAATTTGCATACCCAAGTAGTCGTTCCCGGAGACTCCAAGTTAAACAGGTCTTTTGGAACTGGGGACTTCTTGGCAGTAGACTGCATTTTTTTGAGTCTGTGTGAAAATCTAAAATCAATGTGTTCCAAGAGGCAGCAAGCAAAGTCGTGAGTACTAGTGTGAGAAGCCATGGCGGAATGAATGAGTGTACGCTGGTTTGAGTGATATTTTTCACTATTATATCTTTGACACCCTGTTGCTGTCCTATTTGTTTTTTTTCAATCTGCATAATTTGTTGCTAAGGCTAGAGTTCTTGTGTTTTTGTCTTAGGTTAAATCAGATTTTTTTTCAAACTCTGTGCATATAATTACGAGATAAAACAAAGACAACTCTTAGACTCAAACCCTATGTATCTGTGACTCGGGCGCCAAAATCTGTTCTCTTAACGGGGCCGGGCTAAACCTAGAGTTAACACTATAACGGGGCTATCATCCTTGCAACATTCCTTGATTTTTTATGACTATGTGTATATGTATTTTCCTTGATGTACTTTCTTTGATGTTGTGAGCCGATTTTTTCCTGATAAAATCGCTCTTGAACTAAAAATATCGTGTTTGGTCAGCTCGTTCTAGATAATATATATATCATTGTTATAGTTTTCCCACGTCTGTGTGTTTACCTGTCGTCACGTGTATGTGCGTGCCTGTGAGTGATAGAAATATACGTAATATGTATATTGGTGTAGTCTGTCTGACGCTGTAACAACTGTTGTAGAAGATAGGTGAGAGAGAGAAGAATTCTTTTCGCTTTCAGAGACAGCCACTATATCAAAATCTATCATCTCACGTGTGTGGAAATTCTATTACCTTTCACTAACTCTCACTGAGTCTATCACCTATTCAAACCTATTCAGAAGGGACCAAACCTAGTCTTAATTCTCCTATCGGAAATCTACGACAAATGAGGGCTCGTTTCCGGTCTTTGAACTTAGAATAGGAAGACGAGTACGACAAATGATGTCTCGTTTCCGGTCTTTGAACTTAGAATAGGAAGACGAGTACGACAAACGTGGACTCGTCTATCTGGATTTTGTATTTTAGATTCTGTATTCTGATATAGAGTAAGAGTGTGATGTCTTGTGAGTTGTTATATCTTTAAAAAAATTACCCCCTAGACTAACGATCTGTTTACGGGCGTGCTGAACACACAAACTAATAAGTTTTTTTTTCAACAGTTTCTTTTTATAATATACATTTTGGTTACAGGTTGATTTTGTCGGGATATATGTTAACTGCTGATTGTAATACTAAATGCTGGTAAAGTGGTGAGTGTATAACATTCACTGGGTACTGAGGCAGAACGGCGTTTGAACTAAGTTAAGGAGTGTGTTTCGGACTTTTTTGTCCAGATTAATTCCCTCCCTTACCCGATCTGACTTCAGGGGCGAACTTATAGTGGATTTTTAAAAATTAAGGGATTATTTTTCTCTTTAATTTTTGCAATATTCTTTTGCTTTTCCACTGTAGCAACTTATTTTTCAGTTGTAATCTTAACTACCATTTATTTGGCGTAGTCGTGTTTTGCATTGAGTGCTTTATTGCCGATAATAGCAGCGATAGTTAGATTTTATTTTGGAGGAGGTATCCCAGGGTTAAATATATCATCTTTTGATTTTTGGTAATTTTTTTCTCGTAAGTGGTAGGAACCAGTGTATCCTTTTTCCTATTTTCTTTCTCTACGTGTCTCAGTCACTGACATAATATGGCCGAGAGGGCAAAGCTTAGACAACTTCTCAGGGACGAAGCGAGAGAGGAGGGACTGGAAGGAGAGGAAGCGAAAGCTTTTGTCAGAGACGAACTTGAGAGATATGATGCGGAGAGGAAAGCAGCTGAAGCTTTACAGCAGAAGAGATGGAAGAGGAAATGAGGAAATTCGCAAAATTCGCAGGAATCAACAGCAGAAGGAGGAGAGGAGGAAAGAGAGAAGGAGAGGGAGGAGAGACAGCACGAGAAGGAGAGGGAACAGAGACAGCACGAGTTGGCGCTTAAAACTCTTGAGTTCCAAAGTCGTGGTGCTGCCTCTACCTCCAGCAATGGAGAGTCTTCTCCTCATTCTTCCTTAACTGACCCTGCTAACACTCAATCTCTTCAACTAAATGCTATGTCTTTCACTCTTGAATCTTTTCCTTGTCCAAATGAGAAGATTGACACATGGTTAGAAAAATTTGAGAAAATTGCAACTCTGTACGGGATAGAGAGGTCGCGTTGGAATATGAAACTTTCCCAGGCCCTAAAAGGTTCTGCTTATGATGTTTATTCTAAGCTGGAAAGTAGCCAACAAGACGACTACGATGTGTTGAAGAAAGCGTTACTGGAGCGCTTTGAAATGAACGCTCGCAAGTTTTTGCAACGGCCGGAAAGAGAATTCTGAAACTTTTCACCAGTTCTCATCTCGTCTTAAGGGATATCTAACAAAGTGCCTTGAGCTTTCGCAGCTCCCCTCTACCTATGAAGGTCTTGAGGAACTTGTTCTAACTGAACAAATAAAGAACACTTTGTCTGCTGATACCCGGAGATTTCTCGCTGAGCAGGGGGCAGAAAAACTTGAAGACATTTTGGAAAAGTCTGGAAAAGTCTGAGCGTTATCACAATGCGCTGGCTGAACTACCGGCCACAAAGCGGAAACCGACAGAGGAGCATTTTCGAAAACATAACCTAGAGCAATCTTCTCAGGCTTCTAACCAAAACAACCACAGAGAAACTGGACCTCAAACCCCCCTCCTGAAAAATCCAAGTTCTACAAGAACAAGTACCCCAACCACCCCAAACAGTCTGATCAACCCGACCGCCCTACATGGCAGCGTAGCCAGAAAGGACAAGGTGGCAAAGGGAGAACCCCTGAGCACGGGACATATGATCAGACCGAGCACACCGAGCCTAAACGCATCGGATGCTTATTGACAGTCTCGCAAGGCGGAATTATTGACAGTGATTCCCAACCTGTTGGGGATAGACCCTCAACGCGAGGTTCTGTTACTTTGAACGGTTCTCAAACTTCTTGCTTATTTGACACGGGGCTTTCTTATGATTGCATTGTTGCCAGAAAACCTGGTCAAACCCGGTCAAGAGACAGCAGAGACCGTCCAACTTTGTGGAGTTCGTAAGAGTGATGCACCTACAGCGCTTCCCATCGCATTGGTGGAGATACACTCTGACTTTGTCAGAGGTGTGATCAAAGCGGCTGTTATGGATGATCCCATCTACCCAGTCATACTTGGCGGGAGATACGTGTGTATTGGGAAACCGGAAGAGCCGATTGTGGCAGCAGTAACTACAAGAGGGCAAACCAAGAAGGAACGGGAGCCTGCGCCAAATTTGTTACCTATGGAACTTAAAGAAGCGCAATACAAGGACCCTACTTTGGCACCCTGCTTTAGGAAACTGCCCATGGCTAAGGAACCCAAACAGCACGGGGACATTTTTTCTGAGGATGGCGTACTTTATCGGAGAACGGGCAAGCCTGACCAAGGTTACAACCAGCTCCTAGTACCGAAACAGTACAGAAGCCAAATCCTAGAAATGGGGCACTCTCTTCCCTTTAGCGGACATATGGGACAGAACGCCACAAACCAACGTATAACCACTCATTATTGGTGGCCTGGAGTGAATACTGATATTATCAGATATGTCAAATCCTGTGCCCAGTGCCAACGTGTACCACCCAAGCAACGGACCCCCCCCAGTCCACATGGGTGAAATGCCAATAATGGGAACACCATTCGAACGGGTTGTGATCGACATTTTAGGGCCTTTCGAAAGGACTAAAAGAAGGAACAGGTTCATCCTGACCTTAGTCGATACATGCACTTTATGGGCAGAAGCTATCCCGCTAACATGCGCAGATGCCAAGCATGTCGCAGAAGCCCTCGTGCAGATTTTCACTCGGTTGGGATTCCCTCAGCAAGTGTTGACGGATAATGGATCTCCATACCGAAACCTGTTGATGGATGAGATCGTTAAGATCTTGAGGACCCAACACATCCACACTAAGCCATATACTCCGGCGGGAAATGGGCTCGTGGAACGTGCTAATGGAAACCTCACCATGATGCTAAGTAAGCTGGCACAAGTGAAACCTGAAGATTGGGATCTCTGTATTCCTGCAGCATTATTTGGCTACAGAGAATCTCCTCATACTTCCACAGGATTTCCGCCAGCTACACTCTTATTTGGCAGACCCATTAAGGGCCCGCTTGAAGCCTTACTTCAGTCTCTGACAGACGAGAAGGCGGATGAGACAGTCGTCTCAGCAAGTAAATATGTGTCGGTTTTAAAGGAAAGGTTGAAACTAGGGTGGGACCTAGCAACGACTAACTTTAAGCGAGCTCGCACAAAGCACGCTAACCGATACAGGAAAGTCGCGGAAGAGAGAGAACTGGAAGCAGGAGAGAAAGTTTTGGTGTTGCTCCCTACCGAGAACAACCAACTGAAGATCGGATGGCAAGGGCCGTTTACCGTCCTGAAAAAGATTTCTAAGGCTAACTACCAGATCTCTATTGAAGGAAAGGAGAAGGTTTTCCATTTAAATCTCTTAAAGAGATACTTGGAAAAACCAGTGCCAACCTCCGACCATCTCCTGACGATCGCCAAAACTGACGAAGATGACGATAGTGGCAGGGATATTCCACCGCTATCACAGGAAATCTTTCAAAAATGTCAGAAGCGGCGACGCTCTTTCAAGCGCGCATATGAGACATTCCAGGGGAAGGAAACTTTGAGGAGTGGACTTGAGTAGGAATTGGACAGAGATGGAGGGGGAAGAGGAGAGGGAAGAGGACAGACACCCCGAAGCTACGGTTATAGGAAATTAAACTCCATAACGTAGACATGGAGTGCTTCCATATCTTAAAGGGGGGAGGCTCTGTCACGTAGGGTTTATATTCATTTAATTTCCTACATCTTCTTCCTATTCTTTCACATAAAATTCTCTTTTTTTATCTCTGTATTTTTTTTTCCTGTATATTTTTTTTCATCCATTCGTTTTGCGAATATTATTCTCATATAATTCGCAAACTTTACCTGTTTTCCTTTCTCTTAAACTGAGAATCGCGCTAGGACGATATTACGTAGATGTCAGGGCTGCAGGGCGTCATAAGGCGTGATAAGTCGGTTCGCTGAACACAGGACGTAGCAAATCGTCTACATTCTCACCGAGCGCGCGAGCTTCTTCTCGGCATTAGTCCCGGTGAGGTGTGATACTTTACATCTGCACCGGTCAGTATCCAGACATTTGGCTGGAAAATCCCAAACTGACACGGCGCTCACTTGGGCCATGGTCAGCTGTAGTGTGAAAACTGCCCTGAAATGGAGTCAGGCTGTCTGGGATTTGAAACTGACACGCGTACATCGTGGTCAGTAGGTGACAGTTACGACACGCGTTAAGCGGACGTAAATGTTGGGAGTAGGGGAGATAATTTCGCTTGGCGAAATAAGTTTGGGCCCTTTGTCTGATTTTAAGATATTGGCCAAGTTTGAAACTTAAATTTCATTCTCGCTCATAGACTCCACAGTAGATAGGTCGCTCGAAAAAAAACAGAATAGCTGTTAGCGAAGATCTCAGTTTGTTTCGGCAATTTGTCGAACTTCTAGACTTCCAGAAATATTTTCAGCAATTTTATTCTTAAGTTGTGCGACTACCTGTAATTCTGTGGTTGAGGTAATTAATATGATAGATATATAGATTTTGTGAGTGTTAAAGTGTTAAATCGCTTAATTCATTTAAATCTATTTCTTTAGCGCAGAAGAGAAATAAAGTGGTAGGCTATTATATTTTCTAGGGAAGCATTCAGTGGAAAGCAGACTAAAAAATTTAATTTCTAGCTTATAACGGCAATTGTAGCTATTTATGAATTTAATTTAACTGCTAATACTCAGTCGAGTGTATTTTTCTAAACTAACGTATAAACTCTAGAATCCAGCCTCATGAATGATGACGGGATACGCACGTGTTCCTAATTTATGAGGATTGCTGATTTTTAATTATATAACTTACGTCACGGGAAGTTTAAATGATAAGCAAAGCTCTCTGCTTGCAAGTTTAAATGTAAGTTTTAACCAGTACAGATTCTGTTTATTATATTATATGTGTTATTTTTCCTCCACACAGTGAAAGTTTTGGGGTGACCCTAACTTTACCAGCACCTAGTAGTAGTTTCCATACTTGTGAAGAAATAGACAGTCCTTATTTTTGAACCACGTGGGTTTTCTCAAGTAACACTGATCTGACGGTGCAAGTTAGACAGAAATACTAATATCCCTATAAGGGGTTTTCAAAGACTGTAATGATAAATACTGGACCTTGGAGCCAGCACTTAATTTCTTCTAGAAACTCTATATAATTTGCTGCCTGGTGGCGTGAATATTAACAATCATTTCCCGACTAGATTATATCTTGTGGACAAATCTGTGGTGTGACTAAAGTGAATCCTATACTGAGGGAAGGCACCGACCTGACATTCATCATTTTTTTAGAAACCTACGCTATTGACACTGTGCTCTGTTAACTCCCGCGCCTGGAATAATTGTTAGGTGACTTAATCAGACATTTGAACAAATTTGCATACCCAAGTAGTCGTTCCCGGAGACTCCAAGTTAAACAGGTCTTTTGGAACTGGGGACTTCTTGGCAGTAGACTGCATTTTTTGAGTCTGTGTGAAAATCTAAAATCAATGTGTTCCAAGAGGCAGCAAGCAAAGTCGTGAGTACTAGTGTGAGAAGCCATGGCGGAATGAATGAGTGTACGCTGGTTTGAGTGATATTTTTCACTATTATATCTTTGACACCCTGTTGCTGTCCTATTGTTTTTTTCAATCTGCATAATTTGTTGCTAAGGCTAGAGTTCTTGTGTTTTTGTCTTAGGTTAAATCAGATTTTTTTCAAACTCTGTGCATATAATTACGAGATAAAACAAAGACAACTCTTAGACTCAAACCCTATGTATCTGTGACTCGGGCGCCAAAATCTGTTCTCTTAACGGGGCCGGGCTAAACCTAGAGTTAACACTATAACGGGGCTATCATCCTTGCAACATTTCCTTGATTTTTTATGACTATGTGTATATGTATTTTCCTTGATGTACTTTCTTTGATGTTGTGAGCCGATTTTTTCCTGATATTAAAATCGCTCTTGAACTAAATAATCGTGTTTGGTCAGCTCGTTCTAGATAATATATATATCATTGTTATAGTTTTCCCACGTCTGTGTGTTTACCTGTCGTCACGTGTATGTGCGTGCCTGTGAGTGATAGAAATATACGTAATATGTATATTGGTGTAGTCTGTCTGACGCTGTAACAACTGTTGTAGAAGATAGGTGAGAGAGAGAAGAATTCTTTTCGCTTTCAGAGACAGCCACTATATCAAATCTATCATCTCACGTGTGTGGAAATTCTATTACCTTTCACTAACTCTCACTGAGTCTATCACCTATTCAAACCTATTCAGAAGGGACCAAACCTAGTCTTAATAAAGAGAGAGGGATAGTACCTCACGGTGAGAGACAGCCATGTCCTTTTTAGGATAGACAGGATCCTATTTGGTTCTCCTCTCTTTATCTAGCTCATGTATGGCTCCTCGAATACCGCTTGTGTACGGCGGTGGCCACATCCCGGGCAACAGCCTTGGCTGACTGGCTAAACTACATGGGTGGAGTAGGAGCAATCTTACTCAAGGGAATGTCCATCCCTAGTACACAAAGACTGAGACGGTGAGTGAGGCGGAGGAATCTGAGAAGATCAACGGCTCGCAAAGCGAAACAGCAAAGTGTGTGGCGCACTAGAGGCGTGTCGGACATAGAAAAAGACAATGGCTAGCCACCGTGGAAGAGATTGGGGCCTTACCACGTACTTCCTACAGAACGTAATGGGATCACAACAACAAGATAAGAACCGATATGCAGAGAACTCTCTGTCCCCTGGGGAAGAATCTACTGTACAAATTAACAGGGAAGAGGCAACTCCTCTAATGAGTAAGGAAGTACATAATGACGAGTGTTCCTTAAATTCTGTTGAAAGGGAGCATTCTGAGAAAGACCACCTAAAAACTAGTAGGAGAAGCCTAAAAATAGGAACATGGAATGTTAGAACTCTAAACGGAGAAGGAAAGCTTGACAATCTTATATTAGAGGCAACAGACATGAAATTCGATATACTGGGAGTTGCAGAGGCAAGACTATTGGATACAGGCTACATAACAAGAGACCAGTACACGCTTATACACTCAGGAGGAGAAAAACATGAAAGAGGGGTAGGAGTGTTGATAAAGAAGGAGTTAGAAAAATACGTATGTGGATACTGGACACACAATGACAGAATGATGTTACTAAAGATGAGAGCAAAGCCATTCGACATATCAGTCTTACAAACTTATGCACCAACTAAAGATCACAGCGAGGAAGAAATAGAAAAATACTATGAAGAGCTACAACACATACTTAAACCAGTCAAATCTGCAGATGTGTTGATAGTAATGGGTGATATGAATGCAAAAGTAGGAAAAGGAAAATACAAGAAAATAGTAGGACAATATGGATTAGGGACAAGAAATGATAGAGGAGACAGACTTATCCAGTTCTGTGAAGAAAACCAGCTGGTCATATGTAACACCTTTTTTGAACACCACCCAAGGAAATTATACACATGGAAAACCCCAGGAGATGTAACACGAAATCAAATCGACTATATCATGATAAAACATAGATTTAAGAACAGTGTCACAAGTGCAAAGACACATCCTGGCGCCGACATAAATTCAGATCACAATCCAGTCGTCATCAAAGTAAATATAAAGCTGAAAAGAGCAGGAAACAGAAGACAAGAGGAGCCTGTTGCGGACAGTTTCGCTGAGTTTATAGTTTGTTAAATGTACCTGTTTAAGTTTGGAGACATTATTTGTTAGATTCTTGATCAAAGGGGAGTTACTCATTTTTTACTTGGGTTGAAGTCAACAGTGGTTGTTTTCCCACTTGTCTTTTAACCAAGCGGTCTAATTTTAGAACCGATGTCTTGTTACCTGACCATATATGGGCATAGCTCAGGGGTCTTGCGTCTAACGACGCATTCGCAAGTTTGGTGGCGTGTGAAGAAAGACATTTTTGTTGGAGACGAGCTGTGGTTTTCAAACGGTCAAGACGTGTTGGCGTCTTTGATCTGGCTTTATGCCTGGGGAAGGAAAGTCCACTGTGTGTGACCAAGATGTCTAAAGATTGTTTCCCCATGTTGTATTCTATGCGCCTAGGAGGCGAGTGTGTTTTTTGGTGTTTATTCTGAAGAGATGTCAAGGTAAATTATCCTTCAAATCATTTTCTCTATTGCCAGAATCGTGAATAACATTTGTTACCAGCTTAGTGACTTTTCCCTTGGCGGGAAAGAGTCCATTGAGAATACTAGAATTTGAGCTCACGAAGTATGCTGACATTGTATGTATCGGGTCTGTGAATGCCCGAAGAACTTTATATTCGTTGAATCCCGCTATTCCGGTGGTACCACTTTGGACAAGGTCTGACATACCTTGTTTGTAAAAGGAATCATAGAGGACATTGTATTTAGGGGCCCGCCATATTTCGCGGCCTGCTGTATACTAGAAAATGTATCTGACTTGCTGGTGTCAGAAGAGAGTTGGTTTAAACTCATATATTTGAAGACCCGCTGGCAATGCGGGGTATTTTGCTGTAGCTGAAGAAAGAGAGATAGTTGGAGGTCAGCATCATATATGCACAGCTTACTGTTGCATACATATTTTTGAATGCACAGATTACAAAAATACGATATGTCTATTTAATAATTTATTTGTGTACGAAAATGCTTCCCTTGGGGAAAGCGAGATAATCCATGATTGATTTATACGTTTGATTCGGCGTATGAATATTGACGTCATGTCAGTTCTCGTTTGTTAGGGCCAGAAAATAGATGGATCTTGTTCAAGATGTTAATGGCCTGAATTTATATGTATTACTTGTCTAGTACAAGAAGGTTCAGTTTTATATTGTATATCTTCGTATGCTAAGGTCGGACTATAGCGAACTCTGGCGGAGGTATCCGTTGTCCTAGAGAGTTGTAATGAGTTCCGAAGAAGACGGTTGTAATGGCCGGGTTGTGTGGTTATTAGGGCTGGTCCTGTTAAAGGTTTAAAGTGAGTTATGGATGATTTTTCCATAAGGAAGGAATGTCTCTGCAAGTGTGTGATGTCAGAGACTCTTCTCATGTATTTCATTATGTTTGAATTCGGACTCCAGGTAAAGCCAGACCCGTTTTTCCTTTGATGATCTCCTTATGGTTAGACCTAGATGGAACATCGTATTTTCGAGCATCGTTGGTCGCTTTAATATAGATTGATGAAGATGACAGGTTCCATCAGCGCTTATGTCTTTATGAAGCAACCTTCTGACTAAGGGACTGTATGGAAACTATAGGAAATCCTATATATTCAAGTTATGAATGAACTCTGGCTTATGATTATCCTTCTGCTGAGCGAGTGAGCGAAAACTCAGGAAGGAGGCCATTTTGTATTTCTGTCATCATTATGGATCGCTGTCCAAAGAACGGATCATGAATCTTACTATTCAGACAGTGGCACGGAGATCTCATTAAGATGAAAACCCCTACTGTGGTTTAACTTTGTTATTTAAATATTTGACATATACAGCTGGAGAACTTAGCCAAGGAAAAGGTTCCTCCAGTGAACCCCTTTGTATGTTTACTCACACATACCCACTGATGCGTTCAGTCAGTTAGGGGATACGGCAATAGTACGCCAGAAACTGAATGACTTTATTATATTGAATGCTGCATGAAATGTACTACTATTCTGCTACCTAATGATTTGCTATGTCAACATACTCATGACTGTATTCTGTGCTGTCCAAGTGTGTGCGTCATTATTAAAAGCATAAAAACGTCAACAGCGGTTCCTAACATCTTTGACTTGCCTAAGAGTGTGAGTGAGATAGTATCAAGTGTCAACTACATCGAACAGTACGCCATTCGCGTGTTTTCCACTCTCACTCCATACATATACAATCCTGTGTCGGTTGAGTTGACCTTTGTTGTACTTGCCTGTCTCATGTGTAACGAGCAGGAAGAATACTCTACCCTTTATATTGATGACCACCAGTACCACCTGAGGAACGATTACTTGACAGTAATCCCATAGCAGACACTGCCTTGCTGTCTTTGCCTTCCCTAACTCAGGACTAGAGTGAGTTACCCATTTACAGCTGGGTAGACTGGAGCATGCCTGGTATCATCAATTCAGTACACTACAGTGGACTTTACAGTAGTGGTGAGTCAAACAACAGTATTCTACAGTAGTGGCCAGTAAAACAACTTTCTACAGTGGTAGGCCAGTTTCCTGGGTCCAGCCTTCGCAGTCTTGATGATTGAAGTCACCAAGTATTACAAGAACGTGTATTTTGGCAAAATGTGACACACATCAACACCAGTAGGAACTATACAGTCGATGTCAGCTTGACCTGTTCTGACAAGTGAAATGAATCTGGGTCAATGCTTGTTGACATTTTTTGCAGTACAGAGCTGAAAACTTTGAAGAACATAAACTGTTCGGTTGTTACAGTGTGTGATTACCTTACTAAAGAAGAACATAAGTGTTGTTATTTCATCGGTGGATCTTCTCATGCTAAAAAAAAATTGAACAATGTAATAAGATAATTTAAGATGGATTAAAAGTGCCAGTTTATTTTGATTAAAAGCTGTGCCATTAAAGTGAAATCTGAGCATACTTTGCAACACATTCCAACCACAACACATGTAATTAATTAATGATATATGCATTTATGCTTTATATATATTTATGTTTACATGTTTACATGTATTTATGTTTGTATATTATTTGTGTGTATATGTCGCGGGCCTGGTTGGGAGGAGACTAATATAAGATTTCCCAAGTGACATAGGGCTTATATTAGCGTTCTATAGGGAGCGATTTTCTTTGTTGGAAATCTGCTGGCAACATCGGGTGCTATTTCTGTTAGTTGTGATGAGGTGTTCTTTTCTTCGTTGTTTTTGTTAATAATTTTGTGCTCCTTAGTTTTGTTTGATTTGTTTGCATTTGTTGGTCTAACCTTTTCTATTTTTGATTTCTATACACAATTTATGTTTATACACTGTGGCGTTATTTGTCTTGTTGATTTCATTGCGGTTATCATCACAGACTCTGTGATTATTTACTTCAGTTCCTTATATTAATTTAATTTGATTTCTGCAATTGTATTCACATTGTCTTTTCTTGTTTGTCCTTTGTAATGTCTTTAGTTGACAGATGATATATTAGGTATAGCTGAATACACTTATATTATAGTACAGACCAGTACTTTATGATTATTATTGTTATAAAAGAAAGTGTACAAGACCTTTGTAAGGCTTGTCTCCCACAGTGATTGGGATAGAAAATATTATTTTCCACAGGTACTCAAGTGATCATTGATTACATTAAGGAAGTATACAAGACCTTTGTAAGGCTTGTCTCCCACAGTGATTGGGTTATACAGATATTGTTTTCACAGGTACTCAGGTTATCAGTTGTTATATTATAAACAAGATAACCATATAAGGTTTGTCTCACACAGAGATTGTGATTGTGAGCTGATTATTCAACTTATTATAAACTTGTGGTTGCATTACTTGGAAATATATATATAATCATACACTATTGATACTATAGAATACTTAGATTATAAAGGTGATTATACAAGCTCTTTATTAGAGACTCGTTTCACACAGTGTTGTGGTAAAGTGATACTTATTTAGAGACTTCTTCCCAGTGAGGTTGGTACAAGGTCTTTGAATAATACTAAGAGAGTAAAATAGAGTGAAGTGACTATACAATCTATAGTATAGACTAGTATAGAAGTGGGATAAGGTAATTTATTTACTTTTTCAGGTTACTGATCTCACATTATCAGACATGATGGATGTTGTACATCATTTTCTTCAGGAAGGAAGAAAAAAATTACATTTATTTGGTGAAGACTGTGAGGATTATGCCACAGAGCATTTCCTACTTCAGGCGAGTGATGATCTTAGAGAATATGCTATATGTAATTATAGAAATGGCTATTCTAAAGATAGAGTATTTAGACTATCTAAATCACTATCCACGCTCTTTTATGATGAAGGTAATGTTGTTGAGTTAGATGCGTTGAGGAAAACGATAAGTGATCTTCAGGTTAACAAGAAAGCTATTACTGATGAGCTACAACAGTTAAAAAGGCAGAATGAGAAGAAGTTCTCAGAAATGAATTGTGAAAATGCTACATTGAAGTGTAAGGTGACGGAATTGATAGCGGATAATAAGAAATTTGGTGAATTCTCCCTTAGACAAAATAAAGAGTTAGAAGATGAGGTAACTCTTTTGAAAGAAAAGATTACTAAGCAAATTACGATGGAGCAGAACATGAAAGTTCTGGATAAAAAAGTAACAAAGCTTGATCGGGGTAATCAAGGACTCAGAAAGGTTCTGTGTCAACAGGAGAAAGTGACTGAGGAAAAACAAAAAAATATTGAAAGATTACTCATTGAGAAAAAGGAGCTGGAAGATGAAGTGACCTCATTAAAAGAGATGTTGGGTAATCAGGTAAATAAGGTGAACTCTTCCACGCTTGATTTAAAACTACTGTGGAAGATTATAGAAACATTAGCTCTTCCTAGTGAGAATAAATTGAGACAATCTCAACTGGAAAAGGAGGAAAAAAGTTAGAAGTTGAAATGAAAGACAAATATCTATGTAATGAACAGGCTCTTATTAGTGAGCTTGAACAGGTCAAAAGAGACTATGGTGAATTAAAAGTGGAGGCTGAGAAACACAAGAAGATATATAATGATAAACTCACTAATCTATTGAGTCAGATTGTGTTTCTAAGCCGCCAACTAGAAGAAAAGAATTTAATATCTCAGGAGGAGATTAAGGTGTTTAAGAATAAGAAGGATATGGAGATTCAGTCACTGCAACTGGAGTTGACACAGTTGAGAGCGAAGAAAGAAAATGATGAAAAGATTGATAAACTGATGACTACTCATCATAGTGCTATGGAAGCACTGAAATGGAACTTGTTCAAGAAAAGACTAAGGTTCTAGAAACTACGTCTCAGGTGACAGAGTTGAGAACAGATCTCAAAGATAGTATTGCTAGAGAGAAAACTCTTGTATCTCAGTTACGTGTTACAAAGTTAGATTATAACTGGGAAGTGAGAACTAATGAGAAAACTCAGAAAGCTTTTTCTAGAGAGAAAGCTTTGGCAGAAGTGGAAGTTACAAAACTTCGTAAGAGGGTCGACGGTTTGTTAGATATTGTTTTGAACAATAAGATGTTGTCTAATAATAAGGTGAATAGATTTCAACACAAATCTGATGGTCACTATGTTAGTGCAAAGAGTCAACGACATGCTGGTAGTAACATGAAACAATATGTGAGCAAATCTTTTCGTGGAAAATATGGTTTCCCACGAAATAACGATACTGCCTCTAATGGGAGTTGGCGTGAGGCCGACAAAAGTAAATCAAGTGTCAGTCTTTTGGATCACGGTGAGGACTTTGATAAATGTCATGACAAGATTCCTCAGAAAAACCGTGCATCAACTTTTCAAGGTTCTGATAGATTGGTAAAAGACAATAAAACTGTTAGTACACATCGTACTCAGCCCAAGCAGTACGATCCTTCTGTTAAGCACATTGCCGCAGGCAGAAATAACAACAATTGTGCTAGAAAAGATAATCATAATTATGAACAGCGCCAAGGGCGTTCATCACGTGTTAATTTTCATTTTTCACGTAATGGTTCTTCTTCGAAGAACTGGAAGCAATTTGATGTTGCTCAACATTATAATTCCACTAACTATAGGAACTTCAATAGAGGTTGCCAACCTTATGATAATTATTTTTGTGGACAACAAAACCCTACTGATAGGAATTTTGATCATAAGGGGAATAATAAGTACAATTATGGTAACTGGAGTTTAAATAAGAGAAATGGTCTCACAGAGATCATAATTTTGATAGATCTCGTTACGACGGTAGATCTCAACATGAGTCCACTTAAGTTTATTGTCTTAAGATTTCCTGATACACTGCCAGACTTATGTCTGTCCTTTTTATGATATGTTGTTTGTATCACTACGTAGCGGTTCATTGATGTATATTCACCGCTGATTTTTTGATATTTTGTTTCGTCTTTGATAATTATGATGTTAAAATACCTAAGATGAAATTTTTGGATAAACTAGTGTAGAAATTGTGGCATTGCCAGTATTGTAGTATGCGTTGGTGACACCTCTCTGGAAATATTTATACTCAGAGAAAAAAACTTTCTCTGGTTCCTGAGATATATTCTCACTTGTCGTACCATAGGACGACTTAGCCTTATATGAGGCGTTACATTTGTTTGGACTGCTTATCATCTGCGCATTGTTATTCGTGCGTTGTGAGCCTATTGTATGTTGCTCCTGGATGTATTTCAAAAAAAAATGTACCATTTTTTTTCCCGGGGGGTGTGGTAATCTGTTGCATACATATTTTTGAATGCACAGATTACAAAAATACGATATGTCTATTTAATAATTTATTTGTGTACGAAAATGCTTCCCTTGGGGAAAGCGAGATAATCCATGATTGATTTATACGTTTGATTCGGCGTATGAATATTGACGTCATGTCAGTTCTCGTTTGTTAGGGCCAGAAAATAGATGGATCTTGTTCAAGATGTTAATGGCCTGAATTTATATGTATTACTTGTCTAGTACAAGAAGATTCAGTTTTATATTGTATATCTTCGTATGCTCAGGTCGGACTATAGCGAACTCTGGCGGAGGTATCCAAGCCAGACCCGTTTTTCCTTTGATGATCTCCTTATGGTTAGACCTAGATGGAACATCGTATTTTCGAGCATCGTTGGTCGCTTTAATATAGATTGATGAAGATGACAGGTTCCATCAGCGCTTATGTCTTTATGAAGCAACCTTCTGACTAAGGGACTGTATGGAAACTATAGGAAATCCTATATATTCAAGTTATGAATGAACTCTGGCTTATGATTATCCTTCTGCTGAGCGAGTGAGCGAAAACTCAGGAAGGAGGCCATTTTGTATTTCTGTCATCATTATGGATCGCTGTCCAAAGAACGGATCATGAATCTTACTATTCAGACAGTGGCACGGAGATCTCATTAAGATGAAAACCCCTACTGTGGTTTAACTTTGTTATTTAAATATTTGACATATACAGCTGGAGAACTTAGCCAAGGAAAAGGTTCCTCCAGTGAACCCCTTTGTATGTTTACTCACACATACCCACTGATGCGTTCAGTCAGTTAGGGGATACGGCAATAGTACGCCAGAAACTGAATGACTTTATTATATTGAATGCTGCATGAAATGTACTACTATTCTGCTACCTAATGATTTGCTATGTCAACATACTCATGACTGTATTCTGTGCTGTCCAAGTGTGTGCGTCATTATTAAAAGCATAAAAACGTCAACAGCGGTTCCTAACATCTTTGACTTGCCTACGAGTGTGAGTGAGATAGTATCAAGTGTCAACTACATCGAACAGGACACCATTCGCGTGTTTTCCACTCTCACTCCATACATATACAATCATGCGTCGGTTGAGTTGACCTTTGTTGTACTTGCCTGTCTCATGTGTAACGAGCAGGAAGAATACTCTACCCTTTATATTGATGACCACCAGTACCACCTGAGGAACGATTACTTGACAGTAATCCCATAGCAGACACTGCCTTGCTGTCTTTGCCTTCCCTAACTCAGGACTAGAGTGAGTTACCCATTTACAACTGGGTAGACTGGAGCATGCCTGGTATCATCAATTCAGTACACTACAGTGGACTTTACAGTAGTGATGAGTCAAACAACAGTATTCTACAGTAGTGGCCAGTAAAACAACTTTCTACACTTACTGATGAACTGTTGATGCAAACTGTACTGAACTGTTGTCATATTTACAATGTCCTGAGTTTTTGTCAAATGACTGTCTATATCTTGATGTCGGCGTCCCTTGTAATCGTACTGCATTAAAGTGTTGAAAACGTCAGAGGTGTTACCAAGCTCCATGACTTTCTACGTTGTGGTGCAAGAGTGTATTTTCCAGTAGATGACTGTCTTCCACGAACCTTTACACATCCATTCGCACTCTTTGATGTCTACTCACGCACCACTACTGTAACACATCAATGCTTTGAATTCAAGACATGAATGTCATCAGTATGGCGGCCAACCAGAGCCTTCAATATTTATGATAGCCTATGTGGCGTTTACTGTTACAACGAATACAGGACGTTACATCTATGGTGGCCACAGAAGCAAGTTCATATGTACCCTTCAGTGTTGGATCCTCTGATCCTCAGAATGCTGACTATAGTGCTTCATCGTTGCTGTTATTGACGATAGGATTGTCATAAGATAAGTGGCCTGTTTGTTATTGTGAACTGTGCCTTGGTATTGTGTCTGAACTAAGCCTTCCGCATTTACACATCCTTTATATGCTATATGTTTATATGTTACATGTTATTTATATGTTTATATTTCAGCGGGTTTGGTTGGGTCGGTGACTCCTGTAGGTAATATCCCACTTAACCGAGGGCCTACTGTGAGCGTTCTTTAGGGCCTATCGCGAATTTCCTGTTGTGGAAATTATCAGCGACTTTTTGTTGCTTCGCGATATTTTTTGTTTAGCTGTGACGAAGTGTGTTAGTGTCGTTTTCGTATATTTTTTCTGTTCTTTCGTTTTGATTTGATTTGTTTGTATTTGTCTGCCTCCTCTTCCTTTCGTTTAGTTCTATACACCTTTATGTTTATACTTTGTTGTGTCATTTGTTTCGTTTGATATTTCGCAGTTATCATCACATGCTTTGTGATATTTTCTTTAGTTTCGCTTTATAATTTATTTGACTTCTGCGAATGTTATCGTATTGTCCTTGATGCTTGTTCTTTCTTTATGTTATTCACTGTTGTCATACGCTATTTATATATATATATATATATATATATATATATATATATATATATATATATATATATATATATATATATATATATATATATATATATATATATATATATATATATATTTAGTCATGCACTATTAGTAGTATAGTGCACTTGGGATATAAAATTGATTAATAGTGTTATTATTGTAAAGGTGATTATAGAAGTTCTTTATTAAAGACTTGTCTCCCACTGAGGTTGGGATAAAGTGAGTTATTATTTCAAGTTACTGATCTCATATTGTTAGACATAATGTCTACACTAGAGTACTTTATTGAGCAAGGGAGATCCCTTGGAGTACCTCCTGAGGACTTAAGAGTTTTTGCAACGGCTGAATATGCCAAGACACTGAAGTCGGAAGAAAAAAAACAGAAAATGGAAAATGAGCAAAAGAAAATAGAAGCTGAGAATTTAAGATTACAGATGCATGCAGATGAAAGGAAATTCCAGATGGAAATGGAAAAACAAAAAAGAGAAGCTGGGGGAAAAAAAATCCAACTACAAATGGAGAATGAAAATAAAGGTTAGAAAGAGAAGCTGAGAAACAAAAAATCCAACTACAAATGGAGAATGAAAATAAAAGGT
Organism: Oreohelix idahoensis; assembly: GCA_024509875.1. NCBI lineage: Eukaryota > Metazoa > Mollusca > Gastropoda > Stylommatophora > Oreohelicidae > Oreohelix > Oreohelix idahoensis. Next base: position 66,168 of record JAMPIV010003606.1, read on the forward strand.
TAGAAAGAGAAACCGAGCAGAAAAAGATAGAAGCTGAAGAGAGAAAAGCGAAAATGGAACATGAGGAAAAACTCTTAGCTTTGGAGTTAGAAAAGTTGAAGTTGATGAATATGGGTAATACTAATGATCCAAATAATCTGTCAACTTCTAATAAGGCAAATGTTACTACTTATAAGGTCAAGCTACCTGCTTTCAATTCTTCCAGTGACGACATAACGTTCTATCTGGACAGATTTGAATGGTCATGTGAAACTCATAAAGTGGATAAGTCACAATATGTTAATCAGTTGTCGGAGATACTTAAAGGTGAAGCTCTAAACATGTTAAGCATGGTAGATGAGCCTGACAAGAATAATTATGCTGTTGTCAGAGCGGCCTTATTAAAGAAATATCAACTTAACGAAGACGGTTATCTTCTTCGCTTCAAGACTATGTTACCAGAAACTGGGGTAGAATTCTCAGAATTCATCTCAAAAATACGTCTTACGTTCGCACGATGGATTGAGCTGTCTAAAGCAGAACATACATATGAAGCCTTTGTGGACTTATTACTTCGAGACAAAGTTATGTCATCTGTCAATGAGTCTTTTCTTGCCTTTCTACATGAGCGTAAACCTAAGAACATAAAAGAGATGGAAGAACATTGTTGCCAGTATGTCACTGCGCACCCTCATGTAACTGTTAGCAACACTAAAGTTAAGGAAGGTTTGCCAGTTGCTTCTGCAGCACCATATGGCCCTAACTTTCTTCGTAAATTTCAAGGTGCTCAACAGAACTTTAATAGGAAGAGTAATCGTAAACATGCTCAAAATCAAAGCAATCCATCACATAATGGTTCTTCTTTGAAGAACTGGAGGCGATCTGACAGTCCTCGTTATTTTGGGTCCAACAATTATAGAAACTTTCGCAGGGGTAGTCACAATAGAAACTATCCAAGCTATTCTTCACGGAGACAACAAAAACAAACTGATAAATATTCTCATCAATGGGAAAATGACAATAGTGACTATGGAAACTGGGATTCAAACCAGAACAATGGTTACAGTAGAGCAAACAATGACAATTTCAGAGGAAATAATAATCGCGGTAGATCTCAACACAACAAATATAGATCATTTCACCAGGCAAACTCTGTACAGCAAGAGACTCAGTGAGCCTGTAATCAAGTGAACGATAATAAAAACTCTAATGCTATCACTTGTTCTGCTTTCGATTTTGGGAGAGCATCTCAATGCCCCCAATGCACTACATTGTTCGAACCAACTACTGTAACTACCTTGAGTTGTGGTCACCCTCTTCCCGCTCTTCCTGCTGCAGTTGCGCATGACGGGAGAGGATCTCTTATCTTACATAAAGGTCTAGTGAATAATAATCCAGTCTCAGTCCTTTTTGATTCTGGATGCACTACTATCGGAGTTAAGCAATCTCTCATAGATCCTTCCTGTGCGACGGGAAAGGTAGTCAAATGTGTGACATTTGGTCGCACTCTGAAAAAGTATCCAACTGCTATCATTCACATTGCTACTCCCTTCTTTACGGGAGATGTCCACGCGTGTCTTCTATCTAATCCTATTGCGGATCTTATCATCGGTCGTATTCACGGAGTTAAGGAATGCACCCCGCAGCAGATTGCTGCTTGGGAAGAACAAAATGTCCAAGCTGCCAATGCAGTAGTCACAAGAGCACAAGCTCTTAATATGCCTCAAACTACATCGACTGAAAGTAATGAAGTGCATAGCCAAGATGGTCACTTGGTGATTTCACGTGACTCTTTTATAAAACTGCAAGAAGATGATCCTTCTTTAAAAAATTCTTCCTTCTTGCTAAAAAGGGTGATCCAAATCAGAACACAAATCGCAAATCTTGGATTACAATGAAGAATGTCGTACTAGTGCGTATGGTACAAGACTCGACTACGTCTATGCATTCACAAATTCTCGTGCCCAAGATTATGAGAGTCCAAATTCTTCAACATGCTCACGACTCTCAGTGTGCTGGACATATTGGGTTTTCCCGTACTAAGTCGAGAGTTATAGCGGCTTTCTTTTGGCCATTTGTGAATAAATACATACGCATTTATTGTCGATCTTGCAAAATACGTCAAGAGGTCAAATCGAGAGGTCCACGTCATGCAGCACCTATCCAGGCTGCAGACATTCTTATTCGGCCGTTTCAGAAAATGGCAATAGAAAATATTGGCCCTTTTGAGATCAAGTCGGCCAGAGGACATCAATTTATCCAAACATGCGTTGACATGTGCACACGTTGGCCAGAGGCTATACCTCTTAAGAGCATCTCCACTGCCGATATCGCAGCCGCTCTTTGGCTGATATTTTCTCGTTTGGGATTTCCCAGAGAAATATTGTCAGACCATGGCACCCAATTAATATCTGACACTATGTCGCAGGTAATGTCTACTCTGCATATTAAAAGGTCTCTGATGGCACACCCAATTAATATCTGACACTATGTCGCAGGTAATGTCTACTCTGCATATTAAAAGGTCTCTGAGTAGTATGCATCACCCAATGTCTAATGGGTTAGTTGAACGTTTGAATAGAACACTCAAGAATTTACTTGGGAAGATAACTGATGATCATCCTCAGAATTGGGACAGGATTTTGCCCGCGGCTCTCTTTGCATATAGAGATTTCCCCAACGAACATACAGGGTTTTCTCCCTTTGAACTTGTCTTTGGCGCGCGACTGCGCGGTCCCATGTCCTTGCTTCACGATCTTATAACTGCTGATAATATTAACGATGACATACAATCTTCATATGAGTATGTCATTGCTCTCAGGCAGAAGATTATCGAAGCATGCAAACTAGCAACTTCCTCATCCGAATTTGCTAAAGAAAAGGCAAGGCAATTTGCAAATAAGAATAGATGTCTACGACAACTTTGTCCTGGCGACAAAGCACTTGTTTTGCTCCCTTGTAGGGAAACAGACTTCTTATTGCATGGAAAGGTCCGTATACAATAGTCTCAAGAATTTCCGATGTCGACTATGTTGTCGATATTGACGGAAAGCATAAAACCTTTCATATAAACATGCTTACGGAATTTCATGAACGACCAGACTATTTACAGCCTATTTTCCAGGCGACGGACGATTCTCCAGTCCCACATGGTCATTACTCATCCCTGTCGGTTATACAGGATGAGGAAACTATTTTCTCAGATGTTTATCTTTCTCTTTCAGTGATTCCACTTCATTCTACGGAATCATGGAAAAACGTTACTGTTTCTCCTAATTTATCAATTGAGGAACAGCGACAAGTCTCTTCTATGTTACAAACATTTCAGGATGTCCCTACTGGCATTCCTGGACAAACACATGTCATTGAACATGACATAATACTTACTGACCATAATCCTATCAGGATCAGACCTTACCCAATCCCTATTCATTTTCAGACACAGGTCGAGAAAGAATTGGATGAAATGATACAATTGAAAATAATTGAACCATCAACTTCAGCATACTCTTCGTCCATGGTTATTGTTCGAAAAAAGGACAATAACATACGCCTTTGCGTCGTTTATCCCAAATTAAACCAAGTTACGAAGTTCGATGCTGAACCTATGCCTTTATTAGAAGATCTACTTATTAGACTTTCTAATTCTCGATTCTTTACCAAACTCGACTTGTCGAAAGGTTATTGGCAAGTTCCTCTAACTGAACGCGCCAAACCTCTTACTGCTTTCTCAACACCTAGGGGTTTGTTTCAATGGAATTTCATGCCTTTCGACCTTATGAACGCCCCAGCTACTTTCGTACGCATGATGCGTCGAATTCTCTCATATCGTTCAGATGTCATTGCATACTTGGACGATATCTGTCTTTTCAGTGATTCTTGGGAAGATCACTATTTGGGTTTATATGAATTACTGTCTACTCTACGCGAGCATAATTTGACTGCAAAACCCTCTAAAGCCTATGTTGGGTTTAGTGAAATTTCCTTCCTGGGTCACCGTGTTGGTCATGGTCTCTTGAAGACAGAGGACCACAACACTTCTAAGATACTAAACATTTCTATTCCTAAGACGAAAAAGCAAGTACGTAGTCTCTTAGGTTTAATACAATTTTACGGAAGATTCATTCCGAATCTGTCTTCTATTATGGCACCTCTTTCAACCCTATTAAAGAAAGGGTCTCCTAATATGGTGCGCTGGTCCCAAGAATGCCAGTCTTCATTGGATCAGATTAAAACTTTATTCTCATCTCCCCCATCTTAAGGCTACCTACTACTGATAAGACTTTTGTTCTTCGTAGTGACGCCTCATCCACTGGGATCGGAGCGGCACTAATGCAGGAGTATTCAGAAACTCTGCATCCTGTAATGTATATCTCTAGGAAACTGAATGCGGCAGAAAGGAATTACTCGGTTCTAGACCGTGAATTATTGGCTATGGTCTGGTCAATTCTTAAGCTACAAAGATTCCTTCTTGGCGCGCATTTCATTGTGGAAACCGACCAATAAGCTCTTACAGCTATTCAGAGTAAGAACTTGAAGAGCTCTAGATCCACTCGATATGCCATTGCTCTTCAACCTTTTCATTTCACGGTACGAGCTATCCGTGGTTCAGATAATGTGATGGCAGACATACTGTCTAGATGCCCACATGACTCCACTTAACTCTTGTGTCCTAGATTTCCTGATACACATCTAGACTTATGACAGTTCTTTACTATAACAATATATATTAGCACATTTGTTTTCACCTTAGAATTGTAAATTAAGTGATTTCTTTCTCTGTTACCATCTCTGGTATAACGGAGGAAGGTTTAGTTATCACAATATAAGGGCCGAAAGTTCGCACGGCCACAGTTAATGGTTAGAATGTATGTTTGATTACTGTATATTAGAAAATCTGACAGTTGTCAAATAGAATTGTGTTATTTGTATTTTCTCAGCAAATCATTGATGTTTTGGGAGAATCTTTACATTTTGCCAACCATGACGTATTATGATGTCCATACCTACCCTTCGGACGACACTATAGATGCGCCCGCGTAGACTATGATCTTGGACTTCATTGATCATCTACATAGTTAATATAGTATATAACATTGTATTAAAGCAGATATTACATTTTAAAATGATGTAACCTTTGGTTGTTAAAGTGATTGTACCACTATACTGCAGTACATTAAGATAATGACACCGCTGGTTTTTTTGTGATGATTTTTTGTCATTGCTAAACATGGGAATAAGGTACTTGATGTGATATATAAAATTATCTTTTGCTTGCATTGTAACATTGCCAGCACTGTAGTGTACGTTGGTGGCACCTCCCTGGATATGCGTATACTTAGAGAAATGCTTTCTCTAATGTTCTGAGGTATATTCTCACTTGTCGCTCTATGCGTCGAGTTAGCTTCACATTAGACGTCATATATATTTGTGATACCTCTCGTCTGCGCATCATTCGTGCGTTATGAGCCTGTTGTATCTTGCTCTTGGATGTATTTTTTTTTTAATGTTTCATTTTTTTCACCAGGGGGTGCGGTAAACTGTTGCGGACAGTTTCGCTGAGTTTATAGTTTGTTAAATGTACCTGTTTAAGTTTGGAGGCATTTTTTGTTAGATTATTGATCAAAGGAGAGTTACTCATTTTTTATTTTGGTTGAAGTCAACAGTGGTTGTTATCTCACTTGTCTTTTAACCAAGCGGTCTAATTTTAGAACCGATGTCTTGTTACCTGACCATATATGGCTTGAATGGTCAGCCTTTCCTAGAATGTTTTCTGATAGCCCACCTGAGCATAGCTCGGGGGTCTTGCGTCTCACGACGCATGCGCAAGTTTGGTGGCGCGTAAAGAAAGACATTTTTGTTGGAGACGAGCTGTGGTTTTCAAACGGTCAAGTCGTGTTGGCGTCTTTGATCTGGCTTTATGCCTGGGGAAGGAAAGTCCTCTGTGTGTGACCAAGATGTCTAAAGATTGTTTCCCCATGTTGTATTCTATGCGCCTAGGAGGCGAGTGTGTTTTTTGGTGTTTATTCTGAAGAGATGTCAAGGTAAATTATCCTTCAAATCATTTTCTCTATTGCCAGAATCGTGAATAACATTTGTTACCAGCTTAGTGACTTTTCCCTGGGCGGGAAAGAGTCCATTGAGAATACTAGAATTTGAGCTCACGAAGTATGCTGACATTGTATGTATCGGGTCTGTGAATGCCCGAAGAACTTTATATTCGTTGAATCCCGCTATTCCGGCGGTACCACTTTGGACAAGGTCTGACATACCTTGTTTGTCCAAGGAATCATAGAGGACATTGTATTTAGGGGCCCGCCATATTTCGCGGCCTGCTGTATACTAGAAAATGTATCTGACTTGCTGGTGTCAGAAGAGAGTTGGTTTAAACTCATATATTTGAAGACCCGCTGGCAATGCGGGGTATTTTGCTGTAGCTGAAGAAAGAGAGATAGTTGGAGGTCAGCATCATATATGCACAGCTTACTGATGAACTGTTGATGCAAACTGTACTGAACTGTTGTCATATTTACGATGTCCTGAGTTTTTGTCAAATGACTGTCTATATCTTGATGTCGGCGTCCCTTGTAATCGTACTGCATTAAAGTGTTGAAAACGTCAGAGGTGTTACCAAGCTCCATGACTTTCTACGTTGTGGTGCAAGAGTGTATTGTCCAGTAGATGACTGTCTTCCACGAACCTTTACACATCCATTCGCACTCTTTGATGTCTACTCACGCACCACTACTGTAACACACAAACGCTTTGAATTCAAGACATGAATGTCGTCATTATGGCGGCCAACCAGGGCCTACAATATTTATGATAGCCTATGTGGCGTTTACTGTTACAACGAATACAGGACGTTACATCTATGGTGGCCACATAATCGACCTTTTACAGAACCCCAGATAGAAATATCAGCGCTGAAACAACCAGATATAAAACAGAAATATTTAATCGACGTCAAAAATAAATATCAACAGTTATTGACAGAAATCATGGAGCAGTATAGAAGAGAAAACCCAGAAGAAAAAGCAACCGCAAAATGGGAATGCTTAAAAACAAGCATACAATCAGCAAATGCAAATTTACCTAAAAAGGAGTCTAAGAAAAATCAAATCTGGATGACAGGTGACATCTTGAATAAAATGGCAGAAAGAAAGAAAGCAAAAAACACTCCAGAATATAAAACAATAGACAATGACATACGTACTATGTGTAGAGAAGCAAAAGAACGGTGGATAGAAACAAAATGCAAGGAAATAGAAGACTTGGAAGCAAAGCACATGACAAGAGATATGCATGAAGAAATAAAGAAATTATCAAATCGGTCGCGGTTTGCACAAGGAGGAAGCTGTATCAAGAACAAACATGGTGTAATATTACTTGATGAGAAAGACATATCAAACAGATGGTCAGAATACGTAAAAGAACTATTCGAGGACAACAGAGGTAAAAAACCATCACCAGATTCTAATGAAGGCCCAAACATTCTCAGATCAGAAGTAGAGAATGCCATTCATATGATACAAAAATGAAAATCAGCAGGCATGGATAACACAAAAATTGAAATGATAGAAGCTCTGGAGAGCTTTGGTATAGATACAATCACAGATCTATGCAACGATATATACAATACAGGAGAATACTCAGTAACCTTTATTGGGAGCAAACTGCCACTGTAAGATCTGGAAGGAATTATTCACCATACATAGACATAAAAAGAGGTGTCAGACAAGGTTGTGTGCTGTCCCCCTGCCTATTTAATTTATACACCGAAAAAATTTTTAAACAGATACAGGAAATACCAGGACTGAACATCAGTGGAAGGTCAATAAACAACCTTAGAAATGCAGATGATACCGTGTTGTTAGCTGAAAGCGAACAGGAGTTACAAGAACTAGTGAAGCAAGTGAACAGTATAAGTCATGAATATGGACTCGACATTAATATTGAGAAAACAAAAACTATGATAATTAGCAAAACAGACGATAAACCTACATTAAAGATAAGCGTAAATGTGAAAATCCTGGAACAAGTCAAGAGCTACGTATATCTTGGTCACATAATAACAGAAGATGGCAGATGTGAAACAGAAATCAAGAAGAGAATAGGAATGGCCAAAGCTACATTCAACAACATGAAACATATACTGACATCTGAACAGTTATCTCACAAATTAAAACTGAGAATCATAAAGTGTTATATATATTCTGCATTTCTGTATGATGCAGAAACATGGACGATGATAAGCATTTGGAAGAAAGAATTGAGGCTCTTGAAATGTGGATATATAGAAGAATGGGGCGGATCTCATGGAAAGAGATGAAAACAAATAATGAGGTCCTAGAAAATCTAGGTATAAAAAGAGAACTAATGAGGGAGATCAAAGTTCGGCAGCTAAAATACTTTGGCCACATAAAAAGGCATAACACCTTGCAGAAGACCATAACAGAAGGGAGAGTTGAAGGCAAACGTGCAAGGGGAAGACAGCGCTATAAGTGGGAAGATAACATCAAGAGATGGACAAGAAAGAGTCTATCAGAGTGCACCACCAAGACAAGAGACAGAAGACGTTGGAGATCCATTACAGCCAACCCTCGTTGTGGAGATGGCAACTGATGATGATGATACTGCCACAACGCGTACAAATTTTCAGGGTCATAGCTGTTGGGAATCGTGTTGCACGTGTAACTTTCATTGTTTTTATGTAGTCTGTATACAAACCCGTGGGTTGAATCATGCACTTTCCATTCCAGCAGCCATTCGCTCTCTACTTCACGACAAACACGGGGAAAATCCATTCCCACACTTTTTTTTCCAGCTTCTCGGCATCAGTATATATAATAGTGGTGCGTTTTTAATGTGCTTCAGTATATAAATACTTAGACATATAGTTACACTAAACAGAGCTATATCTTATAAAAGGGATTTCGTTGCATTACACCAACTGGGGGCTTGAACGGGCTAAACCATTGCTTAAACCCTTCACAAAAGGCGAGGACCAGATAATAAGTTAACAAATTGCTCAGCCCTAAGCAGCTTTTGTTCTTGTCTTCTGGGAATATCTTGTGATTTCTCCCTTAAGGTAGAAGTATCATTAATCTTCTATCTACATCTTTGCCAAGAGTAATCTTGCGCGCAGGTAGATACCTTGGAAGCGATTATTAGATACACTTGAGTTTTGGTCACTGTTGGACCACTACTGCAAAGCAGGGGAGGCAATCCGTGACATGATCAATAGCTGTTGTTCCATCGCTATTTTAAGAGGAGTTGTCATTTCGGCTGAATTTCTTTTTACTAATTCTGTTGTTGAAATTTATCTGACCGTTACATGTTTGTTTCAACGCTAGTTTAAAGTGAGCATTGTTTTTTGCTGAATTTCATATCACTATTTAAGTAGATTTGTATATAGAACTGATTTGAAATCACACATTGTGATTCTCGTGACCGTCTCCACAATTTATACTTTAATTCAAAGCTCAGTATCCAATGGGTCATATCTCATTGTAACATCATCAGCAATGAAGAGGCTGACAGACTGGCAAAGGAAGGTGGAAATCTGCCTCAGCCTGAAGCAAGCGTAACTTTCGAGGAGGCAAAGATTTTTTATCAGAATCAGATACAGAAACAAATGGGATGTAGAGCATCCAGGTCACACACAAGGTGATGCTTACTACCAGCTCAACAGATGAGAACAAGTGGTAATCTTCAGACTCCACACTGGCCACAACAGATTGAGATACCCTCTATTCAACAAGCTAAAGATAGGAACTGCCGATCAGAGTAAATGTGGCGCTGATAACATGACTGCTGAACATCTGCTTCAAAGTTGTCCAACGTATGCGGAACAGAGAAAGCGCATATGGCCAACACCAGTACCATTCGCGGAAAAGCTCTACGGAGATTCAAATAGCCTGAAACTGACTTACTGCTTTCGTTGAGAACATTCAAGTTGACGCCTGAGACTGTACGAAGAAGAAGAAGAAGAAGAAGAAGAAGAAGAAGAAGAAGAAGAAGAAGAAGAAGAAAGGTCAGTTTATGTTTTCTCTTCTTCAGTAATGCAGACAGGAGGGCTACCTTCAGTACGTAGTAGGGGGTTCCAAGGCTTTACACCAGGCCCCCTATTTCTTGTTTTTGTTTGGTGTTCTTCATTGTTTGTTTGTTTGTTTGTTTGTGACACACACACACACACATACACACAAACAATTTGAAATTTTTGATTTTTCTAACACAAAGAGATTTTCGGTAGTTTGAGCAAAGCACGTCTATTACTTGCGTTATGGAACTCTCTAGGTTTTTCCATTCATCCTAACTTATGTCTAAGATGTTATGTTTCTTGCATACGTTAAACAGTATGTAACAAAAACAAAAGTTAATATGTAGTGATTTGTGGGTAATTGGAAGGTCTGGTGGTGTTCTTGTAAAACATATTACTTGTGAGAAATGAAAGTTAATTACATATCGGACTTGGGTTTCCAGGCCTTTACACCCGCCCCCTATCTTTTGTTTTTGTTTGGTGTTTTTACGGAGTTTTTGTTTCTTTGCTTTGGATACATACAATCATAATTCGAAATTTTTTATTTGCCCTTTTATAATGATTGAACAGAGCGTATGATACTGTTGCGTGCATATTTTGACGCACATATTACAAAAATCGATATGGCTATTTAATATGGAAAAGATATAGACATTCATTCATTTGTGTATGAAAATGCTGTCTATGGTAAAAGCGAGAGAATCCATGTTTGATTCACACTTTTGATTATAGGAGTAATCGTTCTGGATATTGATCCGGCGCAAGGATATTGCGCTTACGTTTGTACTTATTTTTTAGGGCCAGAAAATATATTAATTTGCTTATTGTGTTTATGGCCTGAATTCATATGTATTACATATTATTAGTACAAGTAGAATCAGTCCTATATTGTATATTTTGGATGGGTAGGAGGGACTAGATTCTTGTTATTCCGGTCTAGCGGAAGTATGAGTTGTCTTGACAAGTCGTGATGAGTTCCGATGTACCGTGATAATGGCGGGTACGCACTTTTCAAAGGGCTGGTAGATTCTTAAGGAAATATGATTCATGAAGTGGTTTTCTTCTAAAGGAGATGGTATCTCTACTATAGTTTATGTTAGAGACTCTCCTAAGGTACGGTACAATGTATAATTCGGACTCCATGTATTGCCAGACCCTATTTTGATGATCTCATGTCGATTCGACCTAGATGGAACATTGTGCTTCGTATCGCTAGGGTCGTGTTTTGTATCGACGAAGATGACAGACTTTCCTGCAGCGATTATGGCTACGTGAATTAACCTGATCACCGTAGAGCTGTATGGAAACATTTATGAAATCATTTTTATACCCATTATAAATTAACTCTGGCTTATATTCTCCTTCCTATGAATGAGTGAACGACAACTCAGGGAGGCAGCCATGTTAGATTTCGGTCATCATATGTTTTGATCACTGCCAAGAGAACAGATTATTTATCCTATTATCGGACAGTGACAGGGAGATCTCAATCTTGCTAGAAAACCCCCCTTTCGTGGTTTCATAATATATACTACAAACTATGGACGTCAAGTAACTTTAGTTATTTATCGATCTGCCTTCACTGACGCGTTTAGTCAGATAGGGGGATGCGGCCATAATATATCATGACATTGAACTTTTGATGTACTGCCCATTATTTCTGAATGTGTCATGACTTCAGATCTGCTATGTATACCTACAAATTGATATGTCAACATACCATGATGTACTCGTATGTCCCAGTGTGTACGTCTGAATAAATTGAGTAAACAAAGATTCCAGCAGTCTGCATTGGTGCCTTGTAGACACAAGTGTATGAGTGGTTATATTGGTCAGCACACGAACAGTACACCATTCGCGGTAATCACACTCTACACTTCTACTTCATACATACACCATCCTGCGTCGGTTGAAGTGACCAAGTTTAGGGCCTGCTTCCCCTGGAGCCTTTGCCTTCCCTAACTCAGGACTAGGGTGAGTTACCCATTTACAGCTGGGTAGACTGGAGCATGCCTGATCTCAACAACACACCACTCTTCCTTACAGAGCATACAGACTGACACTTTACAGAGTGGAAAGAAGAAAAGAAACTTTACAGTGGCGAGCCAGATTCCTTGGTCCAGCTTACGCAGTTTTGTGTTGAGAATCACAGTTTACAGCTAAAAGAACATTTGTTTGACCACATCAACACCAGTAGGACAGCTATACAGTCGATGTCAGCTTGACCTGTATTACCGATAGGATGCTGTATCTAGGTCAGCGCTTGTTGACAGTTTTTTCGCTGTACAGACAGTATTACACAGGACAGTGGTATCAAGTGTAGAAAATATCTAGAGCAGTATTGTTGACATTTCTCAACGTACAGAAGAATCACAGTGTTGTTGAACATAAAGTGCATAGTTCATCGTTGGATCTTCATATGCTCAACAGAGAAAAATTGACAGTGTAATAGTTTAAAATTAAATCTATTACTGAATAAAGTGGCAAGTTATTAGTATTAAAATAAACTGTGCCTGCTTTACAACACTATACCTGCAACACATTCCATTCATGACATAAATTATATTGTATGCTATATGCTATTTATGCTTACATGTTATTTGTTATGTATTAAATTAGTTTATGTTCTGTGTGTGACTAGTACAAGGTATGCCGAGTGACATTGGTCTGGTACTAGTATTCTATAGGTACACATTTTCTTAAGTGGAAATTTGTTAGCAACAATTTGCTGCTATTTCTGTTAGTTGTGATGAGGTGTTCTTTTCTTCGTTGTTTTTGTTAATAATTTTGTGTTCCTTAGTTTTGTTTGATTTGTTTGTATAATTGTAGGTCTGATCTTTCCTTTCATTTCAGTTTTTTACACCCTTATGTTTATACACTGTGGCGTTATTTGTCTTGTTATATTATGGCAGTTATCATCACGGTTTCTGTGATCATTTTTTTCATTTCTCCTATTTAATTTAATTTGATCTCTGCAAATGTGTTCATATTGTCTTTTCTTGTTTGTCCTTTGTAATGTCTTTAGTTGACATATGACGTATAGTGGTATACACTGATAGTATAGTACAGATCAGTACTTTATGATTGTTATTGTTATATAACAACATGTACAAGACCTTTGTAAGGCTTGTCTCCCAAAGTGATTGGTAAAGGGAAATATTTTTTCCACAGATACTCAAGTAATCTTTGATTACAAATTGAGGTATACAAGACCTTTGTAAGGCTTGTCCCCACAGTATTTGAGATACAGTTATTGTTGTCCACAGGTACTCAAGTTATCATTGGTTATTATAAACCATACAAGTTTGGACTAAGACTAAGTCTATGGTATAGACTTGTCTCCCATTAAAGTGAAATAGGGTAATTTATTTACTTTTTCAGGTTTCTGATTTAAGAAGACAATATGTCTACATTAGATTATTTCATTGCACAAGGAAAATCTCTTGATAAGACTGGAAAAGACTTAGAACAATGGGCTGTTGCTCAATATGACAAAGCATTAGCTGCAGAAGAGAAAAAAACTGCTGCTGCTGTTGAAGAAAAAAAAGCTGCTGCTGAGGAAAAAAAAGCTGCGGCTGAGGAGAGAAAACTTCAAATAGAAGAAAAAAAAGCTCTGGCTGAAGAAAAAAGATTAGAAAGAGAAGCTGCTGCTGAAGAGAAAAAAGCTCTGGCTGAAGAAAAAAGATTAGAAAAAGAAGCTGATACTGCTGCTGAACTAAAGAAATTGCAGATGCAAGTGGAGGAAAGGAGATTTGAGGCAGAACAGAAGAAATTAGAAGCTGATGCAGAGCAGAAAAAAATTAGAAGTTGCTGCAGAACAGAAAAAAATTAGAAGTTGCTGCAGAACAGAAAAAATTAGAAGTTGCTGCAGAACAGAAGAAATTAGAAGCTGCTGCAGAACAGAAAAAATTAGAAGTTGCTGCTGCTGCAGAACAGAAAAAATTAGAAGCTGCTGCAGAACAGAGAAGATTAGATAGAGAAGCTGAAGAGAGAAAAGCAATAAGAGAACATGAGTTTGAATTAGAGAAATTAAAATTGACATGTATGAGTAATGTTAATCAGGCATCTGGTGGTAATGGTAAACCCTTTGTGTACAAGGTCAAGGTACCAGCGTTTAACCCTACCAGTGATGACATAATATTTTGGCTTTCTAGATTTGAACGGGCTTGTCGATCTCATAATGTTGACAAATCACAGTATGTGAATCAGTTGTCTGAAAATCTAAAAGGGGAGTCTCTGAGTAAGTTATATTTTGTTGAAGAGGCCGACAAAGATAATTATGATGCTGTTAGGGCAGCTTTGATAAAGAGATATCAGCTGTCTGAAGAAGGTTATCGTCTTTTGTTTAAAACAATGAGACCTGAGGTAGGTGTAGAATTCTCAGATTTCATCTCAAAAGCACGAATTACACTTTCACGATGGATTGAATTATCCAAAACAGAGAAAACATTTGATGGTCTTACGGATTTATTGCTAAGAGACAAGGTCATGTCTTCTGTAAATAAATCATTCCTAGAGTTCTTACATGAGCGTAAACCTGGTACGATAAAGCAAATGGAAGAATATTGTGACCAGTATGCCACGGCACACCCTGACATGATTCTTAGTAACTCTAACATTAAAGAGAGTATGCCAGTTGCTTCGGCAACAGAATATAATCAGAATTACTCACACAAATTCCAAGGAGCTAAAAATAAATTTGATAAAAAGGTTAATTGGAATAAGTATCAAAACCAAGATAACCGCTCAAATCAGAGTTCTTCTTTGAAGAACTGGAATCGGGCTGATAGTCCTCGACACGCGAGGGGGTACCCATAATGTTAGAAATTCTCGGAAAGGGAGTAGCTATAGGAACTACCCAAGTGCTTCATGGAGACAAAAGAAACAATATTACAGGGATACTCAATATAATGAGCGTGATGATTATGATCATGAATGTTATGATTCAAACCCAAATAGGGGTTATAACAGAGGAAATAATAATTATAGAGACAATTATAACCGAGGTAGATCACAACACAAAAGACATGGTAAATCGTATTACCAGGCTAACTCTGCACAACAGGAGTTCCACGACACCGATAATCAGAATAATGATAAAAAAGACTCCAATAGTGTAGCAAATTCCGCTTTCGATTTTGCTAGAGCATCTGAGTGTTCGCAATGCAAAACATTATTCGATCCAACCACAGTTTCTACTTTAAGCTGCGGTCACCCGCTTCCCGCTCTCCATGCGTCAATTGCGCATAATGGAAGGGGTGCTCTTGTCTTTAATAGGGGCCTAATAGATGGTACTCCGGTATCAATTCTTTTCGATTCGGGGTGCACTACCATTGGAGTGAGGCAATCACTCGTAAATCCTTCTCGAGCTACAGGCAATATAGTCAAATGTGTAACATTTGGTGGCACATTGGAGAAGTACTCCACTGCCATTATCAATATTGCTACGCCTTTCTTTACAGGAGAGGTGCAAGCATGTCTCTTGCCGAATCCGATCGCTGATCTTATCATCGGTCGCATTCACGGGGTGAAAGAATGCACTCCACAGCAAATTTCTAATTGGGAAAATGTTAATATGCAATCGGCTAATGCAGTAATCACTAGGGCTCAAGCTCTTAATATGCCACAATCTTCACATTCTGAAGATAATGATGCGCAGATCCAAGATGATCCCTTGGAGATTTCCCACGATTCCTTTATCAAACAGCAGGAAGATGATCCTACTCTAAAGAAATTCTTTACTCTGGCAACAAAAGGTGATCCGAATAAGGATACTAATCGTAAATCTTGGATTACGATGAAGAATGGCGTACTTGTACGTATGGTACAAGACTCCGCTAAGTCCATTCATTCTCAAATCCTTGTGCCTAAAAATATGAGAGTTAAAATCTTACAGCACGCTCATGATTCGCAGTGTGCTGGACATATGGGTTTTTCCTGTACTAAAGCTAGAGTTCTTCAATCTTTCTTTTGGCCTGCTGTGAATAAGGACATACGAATCTATTGTCGATCTTGTAAAGTATGTCAAGAGATTAAATCCAGAGGTCCACGCCATGATGCACCTATTCAGGCTGCAGACATTCCCATTCGGCCATTTCAAAAAATGGCGATAGACATCATTGGTCCATTTAAGATAAAGTCTGCTAGAGGACACCAATTTATTTTGACGTGTGTTGATATGTGCACACGTTGGCGGAGGCTGTTCCTCTAAAGAGCATAACTACTGCTGATGTCGCAGATGCTCTTTGGTTAATATTTTCTCGTCTGGGGTTTCCAGCAGAAATATTATCCGACCATGGTACCCAACTCATATCGGATACCATGTCTCAAGTAATGTCGACTCTGAAGATAGAGAGATCGCTGAGTAGTATTTATCATCCTATGTCCAATGGGATGGTGGAACGTTTGAATAGAACTCTGAAAAACCTACTAGGTAAGATAACGGAAGATCATCCTCAGGATTGGGATAGGGTTTTACCCGCGGCTCTCTTTGCATATAGAGAGGTCGCCAACGAACATACAGGATTTTCTCCCTTTGAACTTGTCTTTGGCGCGAAACCGCGAGGTCCTATGTCCTTACTTCATGATCTTATAACTGCTGATAATATTGTCGATGACACAAAATCCTCTTATGAATATGTCATCGCACTTAGACACAAGATTATTGAAGCATGCAAATTGGCAACTGCTTCTTCTGAATTTGCGAAACAGAAGGCAAGGGAATTTGCCAATAAAAAGAGATGTTTGCGTCAACTTTGTCCAGGTGACAAAGCATTTGTCTTGCTACCTTGTAGGGAAAATAGACTTCTCATTTCTTGGAAAGGTCCGTACGATATAATATCAAAAGTTTCCGATGTTGACTATATCGTCGATATTGACGGGAAGCGTAAAACCTTCCACATCAACATGCTCACGGAATTCCATGAACGTCCTGATTATTTACAACCTGTTTTCCAGGCAACGGACGATTTTCCAGTCCAACATGGACAGTACTCATCTCTGTCAATAATACAGGATGAGGAAACGAGTTTCTCGGATGTAAATTTACCTTTTCCAATGATTCCTCTTCACTCTAATGAATCATGGAAAGATGTTGCAATTTCTCCAGAATTATCTCCAGGAGAGCAGAAACAAGTTTCTACTATGTTAGAACAATTTCAGGATGTCCTTACTGACATTCCTGGTCAAACTGATGTCATTCAACATGACATTATTCTTACTGACCATAGTCCTATAAGAGTCAGACCGTATCCTATCCCGATACATTTTCAAGCACAGGTAGAGAAAGAGTTAGATGAGATGATAGAGTTAAAAATTATTGAACCATCCACATCAGCATATTCTTCGCCGATGGTTATAGTACGGAAAAAAGACAATAACATACGTCTTTGCGTGGATTATCGCAAATTGAATCAAGTGACTAAATTCGATGCTGAACCTATGCCTTTACTAGAAGAGCTACTTACGAGACTATCGAATTCTCACTTCTTTACTAAACTCGATTTGTCTAAGGGATATTGGCAAGTTCCACTATCCGAACACGCCAAACCGTTTACTGCTTTTTCGACGCCTAGGGGTCTATTTCAATGGAATTTCATGCCTTTCGGTCTTATGAACGCCCCTGCAACATTTGTACGCATGATGCGTCGAATCCTATCTCATCGCTCAGATGTCATTGCGTATCTTGATGACATCTGTCTTTTCAGTGATACTTGGAACGATCACTATAATGGTATAAATGAACTATTGTCTATCTTACGCGAGCATAACCTGACAGCGAAACCATCGAAAGCATGTATTGGTTTTAGCGAAATATCTTTCTTAGGACACCGTGTTGGTCATGGGTTCCTAAAAACAGAAGACCATAATACAAGTAAGATACTTAACATTTCTATTCCTAAGACTAAAAAGCAAGTACGAAGTCTCTTAGGTCTAATACAATTTTATGGACGATTCATCCCGAATCTGTCCTCCATTATGTCACCTCTTTCTTCCTTGCTAAAGAAAGGGTCTCCTAATGTAGTCCATTGGACTCAAGAATGTCAATCCTCTTTGGATAAGGTTAAAACTATGTTTTCTACTTCACCTATCCTAGTATTGCCTTCTAAGGATAAGACATTTATTCTTCGTAGTGACGCTTCATCCACCGGGATTGGAGCTGCACTAATGCAAGAGTACTCTGGAACTCTGCATCCTGTGATGTATATTTCTCGGAAATTAAATGCCGCAGAGAAGAATTACTCGGTCCTAGACCGTGAATTATTGGCTATGGTTTGGTCAATCCTTAAACTGCAAAGATTTCTTCTGGGCGCGCATTTCATTGTGGAAACTGACCAGAAAGCTCTTACGGCTATTCAGAGTAAAAATCTGAAGAGCGCGAGATCAACGCGATACGCGATTGCTCTACAGCCATTTCATTTTTCGGTGCGAGCTATCCGTGGGTCAGAAAATGTGATGGCAGATATTTTGTCTAGATGCCCACATGATTCATAACTGTTATACAACTTTGATACAGTTGTTTCTATGTTGAAATGTGTACACATATGTAATATATCATATATTGATTGTAACACTACTTAGCGGTTCATGATATTTATTCACCGCTGATCTTTCAATGTTTTTCGTCTTTGATGATCATGATGTTAAGATATCTTAGATGAAATTTATGTATAAACTAATGTGGAAATTGTGTCATTGCTAATATTGTAGTATGCGTTGGTGACACCTCTCTGGAAATATTTATACTTAGAGAAGTACTTTCTCTAAGGTCATAAAACTTATGCTTATCATCTGCGCATTGTATTGGTGCGTTGTGAGCCTATTGTATGTTGCTCCTAGATGTATTTCAAAAAAAAAAAGTACCATTTTTTTTTCCCGAGGGGTGTGGTAATCTGTTGCGTGCATATTTTGACGCACATATTACAAAAATCGATATGGCTATTTAATATGGAAAAGATATAGACATTCATTCATTTGTGTATGAAAATGCTGTCTATGGTAAAAGCGAGAGAATCCATGTTTGATTCACACTTTTGATTATAGGAGTAATCGTTCTGGATATTGATCCGGCTCAAGGATATTGCGCTTACGTTTGTACTTATTTTTTAGGGCCAGAAAATATATTAATTTGCTTATTGTGTTTATGGCCTGAATTCATATGTATTACATATTATTAGTACAAGTAGAATCAGTCCTATATTGTATATTTTGGATGGGTAGGAGGGACTAGATTCTTGTTATTCCGGTCTAGCGGAAGTATGAGTTGTCTTGACAAGTCGTGATGAGTTCCGATGTACCGTGATAATAGCGGGTACGCACTTTTCAAAGGGCTGGTAGATTCTTAAGGAAATATGATTCATGAAGTGGTTTTCTTCTAAAGGAGATGGTATCTCTACTATAGTTTATGTTAGAGACTCTCCTAAGGTACGGTACAATGTATAATTCGGACTCCATGTATTGCCAGACCCTATTTTGATGATCTCATGTCGATTCGACCTAGATGGAACATTGTGCTTCGTATCGCTAGGGTCGTGTTTTGTATCGACGAAGATGACAGACTTTCCTGCAGCGATTATGGCTACGTGAATTAACCTGATCACCGTAGAGCTGTATGGAAACATTTATGAAATCATTTATATACCCATTATAAATTAACTCTGGCTTATATTCTCCTTCCTATGAATGAGTGAACGACAACTCAGGGAGGCAGCCATGTTAGATTTCGGTCATCATATGTTTTGATCACTGCCAAGAGAACAGATTATTTATCCTATTATCGGACAGTGACAGGGAGATCTCAATCTTGCTAGAAACCCCCCTTTCGTGGTTTCATAATATATACTACAAACTATGGACGTCAAGTAACTTTAGTTATTTATCGATCTGCCTTCACTGACGCGTTTAGTCAGATAGGGGGGATGCGGCCATAATATATCATGACATTGAACTTTTGATGTACTGCCCATTATTTCTGAATGTGTCATGACTTCAGATCTGCTATGTATACCTACAAATTGATATGTCAACATACCATGATGTACTCGTATGTCCCAGTGTGTACGTCTGAATAAATTGAGTAAACAAAGATTCCAGCAGTCTGCATTGGTGCCTTGTAGACACAAGTGTATGAGTGGTTATATTGGTCAGCACACGAACAGTACACCATTCGCGGTAATCACACTCTACACTTCTACTTCATACATACACCATCCTGCGTCGGTTGAAGTGACCAAGTTTAGGGCCTGCTTTCCCTGGAGCCTTTGCCTTCCCTAACTCAGGACTAGGGTGAGTTACCCATTTACAGCTGGGTAGACTGGAGCATGCCTGATCTCAACAACACACCACTCTTCCTTACAGAGCATACAGACTGACACTTTACAGAGTGGAAAGAAGAAAAGAAACTTTACAGATACTAGTTTTGCGTACCGTCAATTTTGCTTATTATTTACGCTTGAAAACACTACATATCCTAATTATAACACCAAAGGAGTTCAACGGAAAATTATTCATCATCAAGTTATCAAAAAACTTATGTTCCTCCTATTGTTATCACTAATGCGTGAATTACAAGCTTCATTTCTATTTATTATGTCTATTTTCATTATTTTATTTTTGGAATTTTCTTCAGCTACTTGCTTTTCATTTCTTTTTCTCGGAGTACGATGTATATTCTTTTCATTAAATATTCCTTTATGTCTTAGGCTAAGTTTGCATATTGTTTGTTTGTTAACGAAGTGAAACCGCTTTGTTTGCCTACCTTTATAAACTAATAAAACGGTATTGAATCAGTTTTACAAATAACAGTTCACATGAGACAAGGGACGTTTCGGGTTGTCTCATGTGAACTGTTATTTGTAAAACTGATTCAATACCGTTTTATTAGTTTATAAACTTATATTCCTTACCAGTTTTACTGCAGCCCCTTAATTTATTTACTTATACTGTTTGCCTACCTGCGTATCTTTGAATTCGTTTCGACTGATTTTCTTATTACTAATTTTGTTGTTGTAATTTTTGTGACCTGTTTTTTCTTGTTCCAGCTCTATTTTAAACTGAGTTGTCATTTTGACTGGATTCCTTATTACTAATTTTGTTCGTTGTAAATTGTACGACAGTTCCATGTTTGTTTCAATGCTAGTTTAAAGTAAGTGTTTCTATTTAATTGTCACTAATTAAGTTGTTCTGTATATATAATTGCGATTTGAAAGCATGCATTGTGATTTCCGCGACGATCTGCACAATTTCCGCTTTAATTCAAATCTCAGTTTTTGTTTTCTCTTCTTCAGAAATGCAGGCGGGAGGTTTCTTTCAGCTACTTGCTTTTCTAATGCGCAGACATTGTCGGTAGTGTGAGCTAGGCTTGGGGATTCCAAGCCTCTACACCCAACCTCCTATTTATTGTTTTTGTTTAATGTTCTATATTAAATTTTCGTTTGTTAGTTTGTTTTTGACACACACATACACACACAATTCGAAAATTTTAATTTGCCCTATTTACAATGAATGATATGATACCAGTTTGGCATATCGGTAATTTCAAATATTATTTAGACTTGAAAACATTACTTATTATAACTGTAACACCTCAGGAGTTTAGCAAGGTGCTTTTCATTAACAAGTAACATTACAAGTAAGTCATCTTCCTCCTATTGTGATCACTAATGTGTGTATTACGAGCGTTATTTCTATTTTCATGTTTTTGCTTTTGAAATTTTCTTCAGCTATTTGTTTTTCAGTTATTTTCTGAGAGTACGATCTATATTCCTTTCATCACAGATCCCATCACGGTTTATGCTAATTTTGCTTCTATTTTTGTTTTGTAACGAAGTAAAACCGGTTTGTTTACTTGCGTGTCTTTGAACAGTAATTGTACCTTCCTGGTGTTATTTTGGTTCAGTATGACACAAGTTGGGAGCTTCCTGATCTGAGCTGATCGCTGGTAACTATGTCTTCAATGTTAATGGTCTTGATCTCATTCTTCTGTGGTTCTTAGCCGCTAACTGATAAAGCAACCAGTGACCATCACGCCTGGTGGCGTCTTGTAGGGCAGCAACAAACACGGTCTCCACCTTGCTCGGTCTGCAGCCATCCTTCGTGTGATGCCCCAGCTTTGGTTCACGCCTTGCATCTCTGCCTCCAAAGTTCTCCGCCAGGTAGCTTTTCGGCTGACCTCGCTTTCGCTTTACTTCTGGAGGCCATAGCATGGCAGGTCTGGTGATGGTACAAGGGTCTTTTCTGAGGATGTGGCCAACCCAGTTCCAGCATCCACCCACTATGATGGTGCGCATGTCTTCTTGTTGATTCCGAATTAGCAGTTCTTGGGCACAGGATTTCTTTCACTGAGTGTCATGACTTCTGTTTTATTGAGATTAATGTTCAGTCTTACTTGTTCGCTATGTTTATTCAGTTTATTCTTTCTTGTATGTGTTGACATAACTCCAATGGATTTATTTTTTATAGAGCCAACTCGAATCATTTTTTTATGTCAACCGACACAGAATACTAAATGATCCAATATATATATATATATACTAGTGTAAAAGCCCGTCATAAGATGGGAATTAAATTCAAAAGCACCAATACCTAACTGCAATTTTACTTATTCAAAAGTATATTAAAAAAAATATTTGTTTTACATCTGATATTAAAAGTCTGGTCATGACAGAAGAGCATCTTGATTTTCTGTTGTTTTAATCTGGACTTTTACATTGTTGTGATTTCTTGTAAATACATATTAGACAAACATCAAGGTATGTTTTCAGGCACTCGTAAGAAATAAGGAAGTAGAACACTAGACAACAGAAAAACAACAGACG
Organism: Oreohelix idahoensis; assembly: GCA_024509875.1. NCBI lineage: Eukaryota > Metazoa > Mollusca > Gastropoda > Stylommatophora > Oreohelicidae > Oreohelix > Oreohelix idahoensis. The sequence goes on from JAMPIV010003606.1 coordinate 89,004, forward strand.
TGAGTGGCTTACCCAGGACTCGAACCTCGGACCTTCCGTGCGACAACACCGCCTAGCTATGCAAGCGAATCACACTATCCTCCCGGCCATCTAGGCATCACCAAAAAAGGATGCTTCGATGACTGGTCATTAGTGCGAACCGCAAGACACAACACCGCAAGTTTACAATGGGCAGCCCAGCCTATTAATGACGCAACCACTTCTGTTGTTCCCCTATTATACAGTATAGATCAGTCCACACAAGACAAAGACCTTAATACTGTGTCTAGTAAATGATAGTAGACTTAAGAACAGTAAGTATAGAACAGAGGATAGGTTTTTGGTATTGTATAAACATTTATAACACATAAGGAAGGGAAACCCGAGGCCTGTAAACAGTAAATAAATTTCTTGTGATTTCTTGTACATGAACTGGAGACAGGAAGATGCGGAGATCCATGATTTAGCTTGTTGCACCCCTTAGCGTTTGACAAAAAAAGCTGGGATTTTATATTTTTAAACTCAACAAACGGTTCTGCGAACCCGGCAAATTAAAACATGGTTTGGGCGAACAGGTCCAAACCAACCGAATGATATAACTGCTCACATCTCTGAGAAATGATTGACAATCTCATCATTAACTATGTCGCTTGCACTAACAATAATTTCCAGGCAAGATCTCTGTACCCTGAAACAAGTTTAATCCCCACTCGACTACTTTTATAATTGTAGTCTATTGCTAAATTTATTAAACCAAGCTGTCTACAAGGCGATGGAACAATTCACGTAGTAAATCTTACAAGCCAAATCTCGTTCAAGTACTACAAAGACTCGATTACCTGTTTTGTTGTAGTCAATGGTTACTTAAAACAAAAAAACCTCCCAAAAAAGGCTGTCTATGGGACAATTAAACAATCAACGTAGTAATCTGAGTAGTCAAATCTCATTTAAGTCCAACATGGAAACAATAACCAGGTGATTTGACTAGATTTGCCTGATCAGACAAACAACACCTGTGTGTTTTCTTTTCTTTCCGCCATGCCATCTGGGCGTTTATTCTGTTTCTCTGATGGTATGGGGTTCGTATCCTGTTTGATTGTTATAAACCAAAAAAACCGGATGTTGACAAAGATAGGAGCAGCAGAAGTATTTTAATTGTCCGTGGTGGTGGTAATAGTGGTGGTTAGAGGAAGGATGGTGGAAAGGTGGGGAACACTGAGTACGTGTAGGTCGCGACATAATACGGAAATTTCGACTTTAACCAACAATCCATACAGGAAGGGCAGACAAAGACACAGGCAGATACAGATATATAAATAGATAGTCAGACAGATAATTGGTTTTTGATTTTAAGCATCATCTTCATTGTACACGGAAAACTCCATCAGTGCTCCGATCTCCTCCCTTAAATCACATAGGAGGATCTCAGCACAGTGCATGAACTCCGTAGCATCGGCGAGGATAAACAGATAGACATAAACAAACAGACAGCTAGATAGAGCGAACGAACGAACTTTATTTTGAAAAAGTTGAGAATTGGGCTCGCAGGTCCGTTTGACATCATGACATTTGTCTTTTGATTCTCTGCTGATACTCACGCCGTCAAACCATCACCAATTAATCTGACCATGTCTGCATGTATCATTAATACTAACAAATGTCACCACACTATCGCATGTATTATCAATATCAAATAGATATCAACACATTCTCGCATGTATTATAAATAATAAATATATATCAACGTATTCTCCCACATATTATCAGTACTAAACTTACATCGACACATTATTACATGTATCATCAATACTAAACAGATATCAACATATTATGGCATGTATTATCAAAAATATGCATATATCAACAATATTATCGCATATATTATCAATGCTAAACATATATCAACATATTCTCGTTCGTATTATCAATAATAAAGAGATATCAACACATTCTCACATATATCATCAATAATTTACATTATATCAACACATTCTCGCATGCATCATCAATACTGAACAGATATAAATACATTCTCGCATGTATCATCAATACTAAACAGAAATAAACACATTCTTGCATGTATCATCAATACTAAACAGATATAAAAACATTCTCTCATGTATCATCAATACTAAACTTATATAAACATTCTCTCATGTATCATCAATACTAAACAGATATAAACACATTCTCTCATGCATTATGAATAATAAAGAGATGTGACAAAACGGGGTGGCCCCTATCGATCTTTGTTTCACTCCGGCAGTATCGGTACATTTGTGGTACTGATTTTTATTATGTGCTCTCAGTTATTGCACATTTCTTTCTTTCTTTCTTTCTTCGTTATTTTGCTGCTAAGTAGCAGATATTTGATGTTATCAAATCATTCGACACTCCCAGTGGGTGATAATAATCACATTTGCTTGACGCTACCCAGATTTGCTGAGATAATTGCTCGCAGTAGCGAGGGAGCAGCACAGTTTGGCTAAGATTAGCACAAGATCTCGTGTACGCGGCGGAGACTTATGACATAAGCGTTTCCTGTTCTTCTTGTTATGACAGGAGAACTTTCTGATAAAGTAATGATGGTTACATTTTGAACATGCTGTTATATGAGTTTACCGATCTGTCTGTAAGTGTGTACACAAGGGCATCAGACATCATATTACCACATATGGGAGAGTTGACCTCTGCCTTACGTTCAAAACTATCCGATGTCGGAATACTTTGAAATTACCCCAAAACCCGCCCGTTTGAATTTGACTGGAGTTTTTTCATAGCTGATAATAAACGAAGGCGTAGAAGGCAGTGAATATAATCTGATCATTTTCTCAAGCTATTTCAGTTGAGAAATCGCTCGCCATGACACCAGACTGCTACAGTGAAGAATTAGAATTCAGAATTTCTTCTAAAAATACCGGACACTTTTTATTGGAATATTCATCAGGACTTACAATATAGCCCAGGAAATCTCTAACATTTTAAATAAGGAAACCGGGACTGAGGAAACTAAAGGACCACACACGAAGTCAGAGAGGGGACATTAAATTAACGACACCCCAGACGCGTGTAAGATGCCGATTCAAGTCTCTTTTATTCATCCTTAGTTGTGATGTGCCACGGAACGAACGGAATAATTTGTCTTCTCTTTGTTACTTTCACAATTGCCTCCACGGCTGGCGGAGTTGTGGATTTTAAAGTTGCTACCATACGTGAAATAGGTTCATTTTCGATACAGGACAACAGGAGGCTGAGACGCTTGGGAGTCATGACCCAAGTGGGCCCGCCTCCCCCCAGAGTATAAAGGAGTATATCGGGCGGAAACACATGTCGGACGGGGGGACTTCTTCTGATCGGGGGGACTTCTTCTGATCGCATCTGTAAAGATTGCTATTCCTGTCTGTATCGCTCTGTACAAGATTTTATTACTCCTTTATATATCATCTGAACTATTCTATACGTCTGTTGCCAGTCAAAGGACTTTGACATCCCACAAGCGTAAGTTGTATTAAAATTTACATTTCATATATTATATAATATATATACTAATATATATATATATATATATATATATATATATATATATATATATATATATATATATATATATATATATATATATATATATGTATATATATGTATATATATATATATATATATATATATATATATATATATATATATATATATATATATATATATATATATATACATATATATATATATATATATATATATATATATATATATATATATATTACAATGTGAATTTTAATATGTGAAACTCGCTTGTGGATGTCAAAGTCATTTGAGGCTGGCAACCTCAGCGTATAGAATGATGATTCGTGAACCACTACTTCAGGACCTGGTGATTGCTTTATTGAAAGTTTCGTAAAGAGAACTAAAAGCATAAAGTAGTTCCATGGAGGGAAAGATGAAAAAAATTATGTTCTTTCTAAGTATAATACTTACATTTTCAAAGCAGTGTAAATGTCCCTATAAACATAGTCACTTTAAAATTAATGTAAGTTTTCAAGCTCTAAACCAGTGTAAATGTCTGTGAAAATATTCATTGTAAAGTAATGGAAGTTTCAAACTTTTCAACCAGTGTAAAACATAATTGAAAACATATTCAATTTATATTGTGAACACTTTTCAATCAGTGGAGATGTAAATGTAAACAGGCTCTATCTGTATTATTAACCTTTTCATTTAAATATAAAGTAACTATGAAAGCTATTCTTTTTAAATGTAAAGAAAGTTTCATCCCGAGGGATTAAATTTAATTCTCATCGAGGGTAAAGTCTGAGTGATTGGGATGGTGGTATGGGAAGACAGAAACCCATAACTATGGGGTGGAAAACGCCATACTCAGAAGAGCGTTTCGTTCTATTTTTTAAAAAAATAGTTAAGACGAGCGTGAGCAGAGTGAAAAGAACCAACCCATAAGAAGGAGCAGAACCGTCATTGGCAGCTAAATTCAAATACATGCTGCCACTTGAACTTCTTGTAACATCTCACATTCCCTGAAGACTGTGATGATAACGTTGCTTGATCCATAACTATTCAAATTATTGCCTAACTGTTAAAACCTAAAGTGATTATTACATTTTGATGATTTGTAATGTTACAAATTTACTTCGATTTAATCATTTTAAAGTTGCTGCATGTTTGTCTCAGTCAAATAACTACACACACTCTAAACACAGCTATACTAGAATAATAGAACCCCACTGAGTAAATCAGGGGTGGGGGCTTACACGAGCTGAAATTAGTAAGTGCTTAAATCCTTCACAAAAGCGTCTGTAGAATTACAGAGTTAACATACTCAGCCAAAGCAGTATTGTTCTCGCTTATTCTGAATATCTTGTGAAGACTCCCTTTGTAATAGAAATGTGGCCGGGCAGGGTAGTGGGGTTGCTGTTTAACTCGAGAGTATTAGATTTTGATTACTAGCTAGCCTGCTAGAGGTGATGATTTCTCTCTACAGACTTACAGGAATTTACCAGGTTCGGGGAAAATCCTCTAAGATGTTTTAATTTTAGAGCAGATGGTTATTGTTTGTGTTGCACCTGCAGCGATTAGCTTTGGTATGATACTTTAGTAATTTGTATGATGGCCACTTGCAAAACATATGATTCGTCAACAGCCTTTGTGTTCAATGAAACAACTGTTTTATTTAACTTTCAACAAGAACTGAGTTAAGTCAAATGGTAACTACATCAAATTCTCACAATAGCATGTCGACATTTATAAACCAGCATGAAGGTTCAATATATTATTTCTAGGATGCAACATTCCTTTTTCCCAACATCAGGATCTTCCTTTGTAAGCATATCTGTCAATTATATGCCTAGCTTGTTTTCATTGTTGCACATCTTGGAACATAGCCCTACTTGGGTTATGACCGTCAGCTCTAACTGTTTGAGCATTGTTAATGGATAGTACTTACAGACTTTAGAATTTCACAAACACTTCCAAGAATTAATTAAATATACACAACTGTGTCTGAAGTTGATGTCCTCAACTGAAATCTACCCTGATTAGACAAAGCATGTCCTTGCTTTCCCGCTTTCAGTTCAATACTGCCTAAAAACATGGCTTCGTCTCCCGTTCATTTCTGGGAAAAAAGTGAGCCTAACCATTGGTTGGAAAACACGTGACCAACGCAACTATACACGCTAAACTTGGCCTAAAATAATGCGTGGCGTTTCCAAGCTAAAACTGGCCTAATTGAACATCTGCGTTAAGATTTTCTTTTATCTTCTGTTTCTATAAAAATTTATTTTATGTTAATATAGTCTATATCTGAAAACTCACGGTATACGCGGTTACAGAAATGTCATCACCCTTCTATCTAGATCTCTGCCAAGAGTAATCTTGTGCGAAGGTAGATACCTTTGAAGCCCATATTAGATACTCTGGAGTTTTGGTCACTGTTGGACCACTACTGCAAAGCAGGGAAGGCAATCCCGTTACAATTGGGGTCTCAACTTGGGATTGAACGCGGTCGCACACGCGTGATAATTCACAATTGAGCGACACGCGCAGGGATTATAGAACTTGTCAAGTTATTCCCCTAGACTTGGCTGACATAAATTTCAGATTTACTGAAAGAATAGTGTCAAGAGTGTGTTTAATTGTAAGACTGAGCATACATTGCATTCATAAATAACAGTAAAAGTAACTGTGTAAAGAATAATTGAATAAGTGAAAGAAACAAAATTTCTTGTAAACTAAAGTTAAAGTTAAAGAAAGTCCACTTGGTGAAGCTAGTTCAGTGTTGTAATTTGGTGTTTAGGTTAGTAGCTGTTGTGCATTTGTGTAGCTTTGTAAACAGATTTTTTGCTCAGAATGGCAGTCTCAAAACCTCCATGCATTTTAACTTAATCTAGGTCGCGAACTAGGTTTTTCAGCTAAAGAACTTTCTGACTTTGTTCTTACTTCGATGCGAGAACAGGAACAGGAAGAAAAGATTAAAGAGGAAAAAGACAGGATGGAGGCAGAGAATGCCGCACTCCGTGAAGATAAAACATCCGAGAGGGAAGAGAGAAGGATGGCCAGGGATCACGAAAAAACCCAAGCTGAAGAGAAGGAAAAGCAAAGGGCTTTCGAAGCCGCAGAGAGAGAAAAGGAAAGGGCATTTGCTAAGGAGAAGGAACAGGCCGAGAGGGCATTCCAAGAAAAGAAGGAACAGACCGACAGAGCGGAAAAGGAACAGGGCATTCCAAAAAAAGAAAGAACAGGCTGAAAGAGTAGAAAGGAAGGAACAGGACGACAGAGCCCACGCTATTAGAATGAAGGAATTGGATCTCGAAGGAAGAAGAGTGGATTCTGGTTCTAACAATGGCTGGTCTGGCAGTTCTCAAAATAGCGATGGAGGAAACACCACTCAGTTGGTGGCAGGTAGTGCAGTTTCCTTCCAACTAGATATTTATTCTGAGGCTTCAGAAGAAATAGACATATATCTCTCTAGGTTTGAATCCTTAGCAGCTACATATGGCTTGGAGAGAGAGAGAGAGAGAGAGAGAGAGAGAGAGAGAGAGAGAGAGAGAGAGATATACAACATGAAGCTATCCCAGAGTCTGAGGGGATCTGCTTATGATGTGTTGCTCAAGATGCCCACGGAAGAACAGAACAACTACGACATGTTGAAGAAAGCTCTGATTCAGCGTTTTGTGCTGAATGCAGAGACTTTTCGTGGTAAATTCCGTGAGGCGAGACGGCAGAAAGATGAATCGTAAAGACAATTTGCTACACGACTAGAAATATACTTGGAGAAGTGGGGATCTCTTAGCACCTTTGATGAATCTTATGAAGGGTTGGTTCTTGGGGGAGCATGGAGCCGAAACTCTTGAGCAGTTGGTACTGTTTGCCGATAGGTACCAGAGCGCCCAGTCGGAAGTGAATCGGTCTAAAAGGCGCCAACACGATAGTCACCCCAAACAGAAGGATCACCTAGATGATAAGTCCAAAAGTACGGACAACATAACACACAAAACAGCCCACCAACAGCAACAACAACCACAAGATCACCAGAGGCAGAAACAGAGCAATTCAGCCCAGGGAACTGGAAGACGATATTGTAAATCGTGCAAATCTGACACTCATTTTACAACGGATTGTAAGAGGCCAAAATCCGGCCCTTATAGTATCGCTTGCTTGATCAGGGGGCCGATAGGGAAACATGACCCACAGGCATTTGAACAAAATCCTAGTTACCCTTCTATTACTGAGCAAGTAACCGTTGGCAACCAAACCATACGGTGTTTGTATGATTCGGGCCTCGAATACTCGGCTTTAGTTTCTCCATCTTTGGTGAAGGTCCACAAATATACTGGTGAAACTGTATAAATAAAGGGGCCTCTGAAGATTATAAATCCACAGGATGGGATTAGAACATTTGTAAGATACCATGACTACCTGGTATTGAGTAGTGTTGCAAGAGATAAACGGAAGATGCTCAGTGTCTACTGTTTCACTGTTAGCTAGGGGGTGCGGTAGATCACGCTGACTTTTTCCTTACAGTTGAATCACACTCCTTTAAGAAGACGCCAATATTTAATTGCGTATCAAGGTGTACGTGTTATCATTTTGTTTACAGTTTTTGTATGTTAACAATTAGAAAACTACTAACTTGACCTGACCTAACTTTTTCCTGAACATCGAGACATTCAAACTTACCAATCAGAAAGAACATTAACTCTTCCTTAAAAATATTCACATTCAGAGTTACCAATCAGAAGAAACAAGATGGCTGTATTTGTGAGGGGAATGAAGACATCAGACAACAATAAGTGACCTATTTTGGTTAGTTCCTATTTTTATAATGAAAAACAAGATGACATTAACGAGAGTGTCAAGTCAGGTATGTGGTTATGTTTTAACCATCAAGTAAACACGTACAAAACAATAGACACAGTTTAAGGAAACAGACGAAGAACAACATAAGTGTGCAGATGTCGTTCCATCACACCGTTTCTGTAAAGAAGCGTTTACTATACCCGCCCTTCGTGTCTGTGAATAAAAACACAGTTTAAGAAAATAGACAAAGAACAACAGAAGTTCCATCACACCGTTCCTGTAAAGAAGCGTCTACTATACCCGCCATTCCTTTCTGTGAACAAAAACTAGACACGGAATTTACAAAATCATAATTGTACGATCCAAATATCTTTGATACCTACCCCATCTATCATATAGTGTCCTTCTATTTGTCTTTAACAACTAGTTCTATCAATACATATTTGTCTAACTTTCTATCAGTGTACCATCGGACGATAGCTACGAAGAAAAACGGCATCAAAGCGATTCACATTTGTACAATATAAAATAACAAAATATACTCGAACATGAATGCTTTGGTTCAGCTATCCTGTAGAGCAGCTGTAGTGGTGGATACATACTCCACAGGGAGTTAGGTGGAAAATGAATGAACCCAAGATGACAAGCTAACGAAACAGATGCACTTCGCACAAAGGAAAAGTTAAAGATAGTCCCAGAGCACATACTGCGGTAGGGAGTGAAATTTTATTGACTACGACTAGGTCCTGTTTCGTGAGGTAGGGTAACAAGTTCTCTTTCTCGCTGCCTTTGCACTCCTTATGTTAAGAGCAAAGTCAGGTACCCATTTACAGCTGGGTAGACTGGAGCGTGAGAATACCTGGTTTTGAACCCGGAACCTAGTTACTTTGCAGCGTGAGACAAGCACTATAACCCTTCTGCAAGCGTTGGAGAGATTAGTGGATGAATTAGACATCGAGTGAGTCATTCGATACGCTCATTTAGGACGGAAAGATGAGGGGAACTGAAGTACGTCGTGGAGTACAATGGATGGGTATGAAAAAATATCGAAAAAAGGTGATTCGTCCTACTTCTTTGTCTTTTGTCCTCGTAAGACGAATCACCTTTTTTTCGATTTTTCTTCATACCCATTCATTTAGGACAATAACCTCTACAAGTTTAATCATTTTGTTGGACAACGTAAACATTGCCTTGAAAATCTTCCCCACTCAACCAGTCGTAGTCGCGCAAAAGGAGCACTCATCCTGTACCCTTACCGAAGGCAACCCTGGAGCTATGCTGGTCTACTTTAGAAACACAGAGCTCTCATGAGTTCGACGTAGATGAAATCATGTCTGTTTTCAGGATTCAGCGGTTTTTGTGTGCTTTCAAATTTGGAATAAGATTGAGTTATTATTATTATTGGAGGATTTTCTTCCTGCAATGCCATTACGCAATGTCATGAAATACGTTCGTTTTTTTTTTGGTTTTTTTTTTGGTCTCCACTCCTCTGTATTATCTACCACTCCTTTTGATTGCTAATTCTTCTAGTATTCATTGTTTACGCTGTCATCGTCACGGTTATCATATGTTGTCCTACTTCGTCATTCCCTTACTTTACTGATTTTACCATGAGCACTTGACCTGTTTTGAAACAACATTGACTTCTGTATGTGAAGAGCGAAGTTGTTTGTATACGTTACGTAATATCTACCGCCCAGCAGTAAGGTGTCTGAAGAAGCGAGACGGGTTAAGTTTGACAGATCGAAGCCAGGCTGGTGGTAGACAAGAATGGCAAAAGATAAGCTGTGATTACCGTTGCACAAGATGGCAGAGGGTGAAACCCAGACGTTTTGTCGGCGGAGGTATTGAACAGACGGTTGATATGAAAACATGGATTGCAGATAATTGCCACTCGCCATGTTGTCTCCGTGTTCCAAAATGGATGACAGTCTGGTTAAAGATTAAGACACCGACAGTGATGTAATACTTCCGGCAGATGGACTTTGTTGTGATAAACAATTACATGAAAATAACATCTTGGAAGATATTATTAGTGAGAGATCTGTGAAGCAGTGAGTTTGTAAACATAACAAGTACCGTCGGAAGTGGCGACCGTATATGGTAATGGCCTTTGAAAATCACACGTAAAGGGCAATATCTTATGTTGTCATGCAGTATTGTTCTACATGAGAGGAGGGTAATCGGGGAATAGACCCCTTCCAAAATCAGATATTTATTTCCATTTTGTTTGGCATTTGAGATGCTAAGATAGCCTGCTCTTTATTAGACCTCTTCTCAAAGTAGCAACCTGGGTGTGTAGGCGAAAATGTTCGCTTATATTCTACAACCTTGTAAGACTACTTCACTGACTTCCAATTTCGTCGAGAAGAAATCATAGACAGCCAGGAACACGGAATATTAGGACCCAAATATAGGACAGGCCATAGGACTGGACGTGAATTCTAAGATTAGAAGAGAGTACCCCAGAGACATTATTTTGCGAAGTTCTAAGATCCAACTTCAAGTACACTCAGATACCTACTCACATGAAAGAGACGGTGTGGTGTGGTATTCTACCTTAGCCCTCTAAATGAAATAATACAAGATACTTGTCGTTCTTAACATTTATTACACACAGAGATACAAAATGTCTACCGTCTCACAGCGACTATTATTCCAAGAGCTTTAACTCTTCTTCTCAAATCTAATTAAATCCCTGAAATGTTGGATCGGACACTAAATTCTCTCCCTTTCTTGAATACCAACACCCACTGAAACTCAAACTGCTTTACAAACATGACTAATGACAGACAAAGTCATTGTCAATGTAAAACATTAGTCGTTGAGATGTCAAGGAACATTTCGGTGTCTAGGACGTGCTCTGCCTGTATGCGGTAATTGCCTGTTGTTGTCCATAGTGACAAGAATATACTGTCCATATGGCAATGGTCCACACAAATCTGCAGAGACCTCTGTCCATGGAGCTTTGGGAAGCTCTGACATTTTCAAAGGTGTCACATGTGCTCCATTTTCTGTGCACGCTTGGTAAGCTAAATCATTGGCAATAGTCTCCTCAACCGTTTTGTCTAATCTGGAGAACCAAATTGTCTCTCTAACCAAACATTTGGTCTTGACTATGCCTTGATGTCCTTCATGGGCCAAATCTATTGCCCTTCCCTGAAGTGTTTTGGGAATTACATTCTTGAACCTCTAAGTAATACCTTGTCCTCAGTAAGTGTTAGTTCATTTCTAAATCTGTGGAAAATATTCAGATCTTCTCTGTTTACTTTAGAGAACTGTTCATAAGGAATGTTATTCCATTTATTATTTTTGATTAAAAACTGAACTGCTAGTAAAAGTGGGTCTTTCGTAGCCTCTTCTTGTATTTCACTGAAATTCATAGCTTTCGGAACACTGTTTATGGCTAGGAATTTGACATAGGGTCTGTCTCCTCTCTGTTATTGTTCTCAGACTGCACTTTTAGCGGGTGTCTTGATATATAATCAACAGGACTATTCTTTCCAGGCGTTTATACAACATTGAAGTCGTATTGCTGCAGTCGCAAAACCCATCTTTCTATACGAGCACGAAGCTTGGAGGTTCTTTTTCCAAATATCAGCTTCAATGCCTTGTGATCTGTGTGGTGGGTTTTGATGTTATGAATTGTTGTTATGTATTATTATTATATTAAATGAGATCAGCTATGAAGGTCCCTGAATTTAACAAATAGTATTGTAAACTTTTCAGAGTACCTTTCCGCTACCACCTTTTGATCTCATTCAAAATTAATCTATATTATTATTAAAATGACTTCGTGTAGTGTCTAGGGTTATGAATGTAGAGTGTAGTGTGCAATAACCAACTAACATACAAACAAATAGTTTATTATCCACAACAACCAACAGTATTACAACAATAACATACCCAGATTCTAATGAAGGCCCACACATTCTCAGATCAGAAGTAGAGAATGCCATTCATATGATACAAAAAGGAAGATCAGCAGGCATGGATAACATAAACATTGAAATGATAGAAGCTCTGGAGAGCTTTGGTATAGATACAATCACAGAAATATGCAATGATATATACAATACAGGATATTTACCACACGACATGAAGACATCAGTTTTTATAACATTGCCCAAAAAACCAAATGCAACAGAATGTTCAGACTTCAGAACAATCAGCCTGATGAGTCATGCAATTAAGATACTGCTCAAAATCATACAGGAAAGAATAAAAAGTAAAGTAGACAGCGAAATCCAAGAAGAACAGTTTGGTTTTAGACGGAACAGTGGAAAAAGAGAGGCAATATTTTGCCTAAGAAGATTAGCAGAAAAATATACAGAGGTCCAAAAAAGTATGTATATGTGCTTCATTGACTATAAGAAGGCTTTTGACAGAATCCATCATGAGAAAATAATTGAATGCCTCAAAGACATAGGTATTGATGGAAAAGATATAAGAATACTCAGTAACCTTTATTGGGAGCAAACTGCCACAGTAAGATCGGGAAGGAATTATTCACCATACATAGACATAAAAAGAGGTGTCAGACAAGGTTGTGTGCTGTCCCCCTGCCTATTTAATTTATACACCGAAAAAATTTTGAAACAGATACAGGAAATACCAGGACTGAACATCAGTGGAAGATCAATAAACAACCTTAGATATGCAGATGATACCGTGTTGTTAGCTGAAAGCGAACAGGAGTTACAAGAACTAGTGAAGCAAGTGAACAGTATAAGTCATGAATATGGACTCGACATTAATATTGAGAAAACTAAAACTATGATAATTAGCAAAACAGACGATAAACCCACATTAAAGATAAGCGTAAATGGGAAAATCCTGGAACAAGTCAAGAGCTACGTATATCTTGGTCATATAATAACAGAAGATGGCAGATGTGAAACAGAAATCAAGAAGAGAATAGGAATGGCCAAAGCTACATTCAACAACATGAAACATATACTGACATCCAAACAGTTATCTCATAAATTAAAACTGAGAATCATAAAGTGTTATATACATTCTGCATTTCTGTATGGTGCAGAAACATGGACGATGAATAAGCATTTGGAAGAAAGAATTGAGGCTCTTGAAATGTGGATATATAGAAGAATGGGGCGTATCTCATGGAAAGAGATGAAAACAAATAAGGAGGTCCTAGAAAATCTAGGTATGAAAAGAGAACTAATGAGAGAGGTCAAAGTTCGGCAACTAAAATACTTTGGCCACATAAAAAGGCATAACACCTTGCAGAAGACCATAACAGAAGGGAGAGTTGAAGGTAAACGTGCAAGGGGAAGACAGCGCTATAAGTGGGAAGATAACATCAAGAGATGGACGGGAAAGAGTCTATCAGAGTGTACCACCAAGACAAGAGACAGAAGACGTTGGAGATCTATTACAGCCAACCTCCGTTGTGGAGATGGCAACTGATGATGATGATGATGAACTTTGTGTAAATAGAATTTTTTACAATTTATTATCCTGATTCTAATTTATTTTGAACCAGGACTGACAATCAAAAGTGAAATCAAAAGAATCATTTACAACAGTCCAATAACACAGTAGATCTTCTGTTCATACATACAATATTATTCTAATATAAGTGTGTAGTTGTATTCTTCTACTTTGAGGTAATACTGGTATCAAAAAATAGATTGTTGGTTATAATCACTCCCTTTAAGTTATGTCTGTTTTCGTTTGTCACTTGTGGAAATATTAATAACTATTCACAGTTTTCTTCACTATCACTTTCTAGTTCTTTTAAGTTGAGCTGCCAGGTGCCGAACAAGAACTTAACTTGGCAGGAGAATACAGGTAGATCGTTTCCTCTGCTCGCTTGACAATCTGTTCCACCTGTTTGTTAGGCAATGGCCACTAGCATGGGCTCGAAGTATACAGACAGAGTCCTGAATCGAGCAGTTCTCAAGCGTTTGGTACTACATTAACGTCAGCACCCAGGACCCACATTTATTCAATGAAATACACAAGTGAACGATGACTGGCACACTTTCGATCTGCCGTTCTGTCCAGGCTTTTGAGAAATATTGTTTACACAGCACAAGCCTGCTCTCATCGCTCCTTGGCAAAATTTTTTATAAAATGGCGTCCTCACCTAATACTTTTCCCCCAATATCAACTACTCTGGCCAATGATTATCCTTATTTCACTTGTAAACAAAGTCTTTCAAAAATACAATTCAACTTTCTACTACGTTACTCGGGTAATATATGTTTAGTACGAGGTCGGCCAATAATATTTCGCCTCACTTCAAATTCCACCCAATCCCCTTCATCGTACTATCTTAGCCTATCTTTTATCTAATTTTTTTCCAAAAAAATATGCTATCCAATCTAAGCAGATATGACTTGACCTGACAGTATCTCTGATTCTCTATTTATTATCCCCAATATTTGATTATCTAATGGACTATTTATGTAATTGATAACATATTCTTAGTCAGCAAAGCCACAGGTACACGAATATATGATTTTTATGGGGCTAAGCGGCTTGGTTCAATATTCCATATGTTTTTTCCATGTTAGTTGTTGATTTTTAAATTACCTCCCGTTCAATTCTTTTCTCATGTACTTTCAAGCTAATTACGAGAGTTTATGTCATTCGCAATAAGAGCTAAGCGTGTTTCCCTGACCGTAGTGTCCTCATCACTTGTGATGGACGAACAACACAGTGTCCACTTTTTCTAACTTTTTCATCGTAATTTGAAAAACCGCCTAAGGCAATACTAGCAAGTAGTTTTATTTTTAGAACAATGTGAGACGTGGTTTGCGTTGGGTTTTCTCCGTTTCCCCTCCCCTCTACAATTTATTTAGGCAAATACTTAGTTGACCTAGGGAAGTGGAACGTTTGTCTCAATGACGAATTTGAAAAGTAGGGTACCCTTTTGGTTCGGCCATTGCGTTATCAAATAATACGCTGAAGGCGTAGGCGACAACTTACGATTCTCGCCGAAAATTTTTAGTACTTTCTTATCTTTGACTTTATGCACTATACTGTTATATCCTAATTTAGATATTGTATTTAGAAGTTTACCACATATCTCCCCACTTAGAACAGACTATCATATGTCAGTTCCTACTTTTAAATACACATAGATAAATTTACTACTTATGCCTGGTGACTACTCTGATGTTCGTCGTACGGATGTCTGCTTAAAAAATCGGCACCGACATTGGTTTTGCCTGGAATATATTCTATGGTAAACTGGTATGGCTGTAAGAGCAACGACCAACGTAATAATCTAGCATTTTCATGCCTTGCTTGTGACAGACACACGAGTGGTTTATGATCTGTTTGGAATTTTTTTATAGCCCATATGACCGCCAAACATTCTTTTTCACTTATTGAATATTTTTGTTCTACTGTGTTCAACTTACGACTAGCATAAGCTACTGGGGTTAATTCCCCATCAAGTTAATTTGACCTGTGTAATAGAGTTGCACCCAAACCTATATTACTATAGCACGTTTCACTAGCTTTGCCCTCAAACAAATGTAATTATCTGATTAACCGTCTAACGTATTAATGCCATTTTTTGCATACGATGTTATATTGGGTTAGACCCAACAAATATATACTTTATATCTGTGCATCTTGTCCAGTTCCCATAAACGGATGAAATCCTTTGATCTTTGTCGGCATACTAATTATTGTGTATCGAGAAAAGAAATTTTACCACTTCATGCACAGATTCTGTGAATTGATTAGGCATAGGCGTGTCTACTATTACAATAATGTGGCCATCACGTTTGTAATTGAATACGTGTTGAAGATGATTTCTTAAATGATCTGCATGCGAAATACTCGTGACATTGTTTGTCATTGACATTTAATGCGCTACCAAACTGGACCTTCCTTGATCTAATTATTTCAATGGGTATCATCTCTTTGCGGTTCATAAATATCATAATGGAACGTTGCTCCTCTAATGTGCTTGTAAATAACGGTAAGGTCATCTTTAAAGAAATTAAACTTCATCCGAATCATAATCAGAGGTCTCTGAGAAATTGAAAATCAATCTCGGCTGAATGAAGGACAAACCACCATTCTTCCAATATTCCTCTTCCTCTTGTAACACATGGTTCTCACTTTTCTTCCAATAATCCCTGGCTATATTGGAGATGGCGGCTTTTATAAGTATTTCAACATCTTTTAATTTGAACGTTCTATTTTCTGTTGCTACCTGTTCCTTAATTTTAGCCCATACTAATTCTATTGGGTTTAAGTGAGAATGGTAAGGAGGTAATCTTAAACATCTGTGACCATGTTCATGGATTGCCTTGTCTATGTGAAATATCTTTGTATGCTGTGTCTTTTTTTACAATTCCAAGTAATTCAGGTTCATGGACATTTCGTTGAATGGAATGTTGTTTATGGTCAGCCAAATCTTTATTACATCTTTAATACTTGGTGAATTAGAAACATTATCTTCTGGTGCCACAACGTTGTGATATGAGGCATTGCCCATTATCAAACACCACGGTCTATCCAAGGAAGAAAGTACATGATTCACAATCCAATCTTGAAATATCTTGCCATTCATCTCTGCATGGTAATCCCTATTATCTGTGGATTTTGAAACAAATATGAGTTCAGTATTATTTATAAGCCGATGATGGCTGCTTCCTGGATGTGCACTCAGTAGGCGCTGTCCGTTGCTAACCAAATTTTCAATTTCCTTAAAGTCACTGCCTCATTATTGTGAAACATATTGCAAATTTCTCTGCGGATCAATTCTCTGTCAAAATTATCCACCACTGTTGGCCTAATTTTCGTGTGTAAAACACTGGAATTAGACATTTCAGATGTCGCTATCCAGCGGTGCAATGATCGTTTGCTAATCCCCAAGGCGTGAATAGTCCTCTTTTGTGGGTTTGAAATAGAATGATATAGTTTTCCTCGAGTAGCTTCATTGCAGAAATACTTAAAAATCCTATTTGTGATTTGCTGTAATGTCATAAAATGTACTCGCAGACTCATTTTTCCTTCTTAACCACACAATAATTTTTGTAGACACACCTCTGATTGACAATGTGTGCGTTGCACCGGATATAAACTGTTTTATGTTCAAGAAGTGCAATTTCACTCAAAAATCATGCCAATTGCTTGATAAACCAAAAATGTGCAAATGAGGTCGTATAATTTACTGTAGACATTTCAATATGTGTGCGTGTGATGTGTGTTGGCAAGTAGGATTTTATATTATATCGCAAAGAAACGAAAATTGAAACCAATGGCCGCATTTTAATGAAAAATTTAATTCATAGGGGCTATACCATTTCAAATTCACACACAAAATTTCACTTATATGCGTTATATATTCGCTGAGATATAGCATTTTGAAGTTATGCAAAGCTAGTGAAACGTGCTATAGCATCCGTTCTCACAATGAATTCTTGACTCAAGTCATGTAATTTCAAAATAGGCCTGCTTGTGAGCTTTTCCTTCAACTATTGGTAGGCTAATTCACACTGCGCTGACCAAGTAATTCTATCAGGATTTCTTTTGCGCGTTAAATCAGTCAAAGGAGCACATACGGAGTTACAGTTTTTAATATACTTTTGGTAGAAACCACATAATGAGACAAAAGATCGCACATCTTTTTTTGTCTGTGGTCTTGGTGCTCTTTTCAGTTTCTCCAGATTCTTGGGGTCAGGGGTCATGTTTCCCTGATGTACTGTGTGTCCCAAGAATTCCAGCTCTTTACATCCAACACAGCATTTCGTCGGTCTAGCTGTCAAATTTGTCTCTCTAAGTCGATTAAACAACATATCCAGAGAGTTAATGTGTTCCTCAAATGTTTCAGTCGCTATGAGAATATCATCCATGACGTTGGTGATGCATGGATATTTCAGGGGATCCAGTAATTTTCTCATCATCCTCGAAAACACACTCGTTGCATTTTTCAGCCCGAATGGCAACATGTTAAATTCATAATGTCCTTCCGATGTGCTAAAGGCTAAATAAGGTCTAACCTCTGGCTTTACTGGGATCTGATAGTAGCCTTTGCTCAGATCCACTTTAGAGAAATATTTAGCTTTATTCAGCCTGGCAAACAGCTGATTTGTATCAGGTAATGGATCCACCTGACCTTCTGTGACAGCATTCAGTTTCCTGTAATCTATACACAGTCTGTGTTCTCCAGAGGGTTTTTTTAACAGAACTACACTGGAGCTGTAAGGAGATTCACTGTGCGAGATAATTCCTTCTCTCAACAGATAATCTATCTCCTCCTTCAAAGCTTTTTCCTTAGCGAACGGAATAGAATAGGCTCTCATACAGATTGGTGTTGGGTCTATGAGTTTCATATCATACTCTAATAAATTTGTATGCCCCGGTTGGTCCGTTAACACATCTGTATGATCATTCAGAACCTGTTGAACTCTCTCCCTCTGATTTTTCGTTAAGTGGTTACTGATTTTTACCTGCGCAGCGGTCTCACAGGGATGTAAAGGATATTCATGAGAGGTGAGTGGTTCCTTTTTCATTTCCATTGCAACAGACAAGGTCAGTAGGTGTGTCTCCTCCTGGTTTTCTCTTTCCAGATATTTTTTCAGGAGATTCACATGATAGATTTTCTCTTTCCCTTTCTTATCTATCTTATAATTTGTTCTAGACACCTTCTCTAGAACTGTATATGGACCTTGCCATCCAATTTGCAATTTATTATAGCTGCCGGGCAGTAGAAGGAGCACCTTCTCTCCCACAGCTAATTCTCTATCCTTAGCTTTCTTATTGTAATAGGCAGCATGCTTTTTCCTGGCTTGTCTCAAATTTTCATTGGCAAGTTTCCAGCCAGTTTTAAGACGAGTGGTCAGCTCGTTCACATATTGATATGATGAGGTAATATTTTCTTCTGCCTTTTCATCGGTCCATGTCCTTAACAATGCTTCTAATGGACCTTTTATTGGCCTTCCAAATAACAAGGTTGCCGGGGCCATACCGGTTGAACTATGGGGTACCTCCCGATAGGCAAACAGGGCGGCGGGAAGGTATTGGTCCCATGTATCTGGTTTTTCATGTGCCAACTTTCTCAGGATCGACATGAGTGTCCCGTTAAATCTTTCCACTTGGCCATTTCCTTGGGGATGGTACGGGCTACAGTGAAAGTGTTTAGCTTGAAAGATCCTTATACTTCTTCAGTTAGTTTCCCTTTGAACTGAGAGCCATTATCAGTCAAAATTTGGTTGGGAAAGCCTAACCTGGTGAAGATTGTGAGTAATGCCTCTGCCACATGCTTCGAATCGATTGATGACAGGGCTACCGCCTCTCCCCACATAGAACAAGTGTCCACCAGAGTCAGAATGTAACTGTTCCTCCTCTTGGG
The DNA here is from genome assembly GCA_024509875.1 of Oreohelix idahoensis. NCBI lineage: Eukaryota > Metazoa > Mollusca > Gastropoda > Stylommatophora > Oreohelicidae > Oreohelix > Oreohelix idahoensis. The sequence goes on from JAMPIV010003606.1 coordinate 108,631, forward strand.
CCGAGTGAGAGGTCCCACAATGTCCACTGCAACTCTTTCAAAGGGTGTTCCCACTATTGGCATTTCCCCTAAAGTTGCTGGAGCAGTCCAATGCTTTGGAGCTACCCGTTGGCATTCTGGACAGGAGTTTACATATCTCTTTATGTCTTCAGTTATCCCTGGCCAGAAATAATGACAAGCTATACGCTGTCCTGTTGCGTTGATCCCCATATGACCACTGAAGGGAGTCGCATGCCCTAGTTCCAACACTTTAGTCCTATATGAAATGGGAAGGACCAGCTGTCCGTGACCATGGGATCCATTTCCAGCCTTCCTATAAATCAATTTGTTCTTCATATAGAAGTCTCCCTTGCCTGGAGGTGTATGACATTTGGGCAATTTCTTAAAACAAGGCTTGAGGGTCTTATCCTCCGCCTGTGCCTTCCTCATCTCATCTGGATGGGTATTTATGGGATTATCCTCCTCATTTTTAGACTGTGATCTGGTCTGCACTATTGCCATGATCACAGGTCTCCTGGGATTCCCCAAGAAGACATATCTACACCCCAATATCAGAGGGTAGATTGGTTCATTTATCACTGCGACTTTGATGATTCCTTCCACATATCGCGTTTTCACATTTATCCTGGCGATGGGAAGTGTCATGGTCGCTACGTCCTTGGTTGCAGCTTGAATCTCCACTGTTTCTGTGCTGCACCAGGTGAGAACTCACAACTGAATCATAATCTAATCCAGTATCATACAAACACCTTATAGTGACTCCATTGCATGTTACATCTTCACACACTGGGGGGTGGTAAGGTTCCTGTTGTTCAGTAGGGTTGACCATTACTCCCTTTCTCCCAATTTTCATTGCAGCGAAATTTGGAGTTTTCCTTTTACAATTTTCGGTGGTATGGTTTTCCATCCGACAATTTTTACACCACCTCTTTCCTTGGTTAAAAGATTTTCTTTCATCATATTTCCTTTCATTGAATTGTGGGGTTTTATTTTTATAGTCATTGCGTGGCCTATCAAACTGGTGCTTACCTTTGTTCTGTTCTCTATGGTCAAACTTATTAAAGTTTTGAGGTGCCTTAAAATTGTCTACCTGTTTCTTTTTATTACCAACTACCTCTGCTTGGGCTGCCTGATACCTCTCAGCGACATTGAGTAACTCACCCAGCCTCTCTGCACCTTGTTCCATGAGAAACTTTCTCAGGTCTTGAGCCATGGACTCTCTTAGCTGCTCAATAAGGATCATTTCCTTAAGATCTTGGGTATTCCCCAGAGCAGTCCATTTCTCCAAGTAGGTCTCTAACCGTGCAGAGAACTGGTGATAGGTCTCACCCAACAGTAGTTTGGCATTCCTAAATTTTTTTCTATAAAATTCTCCGTTCTTTTCGTATCTTAATAAAAGAGCCTGCTTTAGCATGTCATAATTGTCTTGGTCATCTCTGCTCATCTTGGCAAAAACTTCATAAGCCGTTCCCCTAAGACCTTGGGAATACTTGAGGCTCCACCTCTCTCTCTCTAACCCATATGTAGTGGCTAAAAGTTCAAATCTACTTAAGTACTCTTCTATGTCATCGTCTTTCTCAACAAAATGGTCTACATGAAAACCCATAGCTGAGGTTGAGGCTCCTTGACTAGCAGTGGCATCTGAGGCAAATGGGCTGGCACCATTTTCAGGAGCATGGCCTTGAAATTCTAACTCCCTTAGTCGTAGCGCATGCTCCCTCTGTAATCTCTTCTCCTCCTTTTCTGCTTCCCTTTCTGCAGCCAGTCTCTTTTCTTCTCTTTCTGTAGCCAGTCTCTTTTCTTCTCTTTCTGTAGCCAGTCTCTTTTCTTCTCTTTCTGCCGCTGGTCTCTTTTCTTCTTCCTCCAACTTCTTCTCTTCATACTAGAGCCGTTTAATCTCTGCCTCCCTATCTGCCTCCAATGCCCTAGCCTCCTTGTCAGCCTCAATCTGCAGCCTCTTAATTTCTTTGTCAGCCTCAATTTGTAACTGTAATTTTCTTTCTTCTGCTATCTTCCTATCCTCCCTTTCAATATACTTGTCGCATTCTGAAATTACATATTGGATCAAAGCTTGACCCTCCATATTCATTTCTTTAGCAGTCTGCACAGCAGCAGATCGAAACTTTGCCAGATCAGCCATTCTGTACTATGCAACCTTTAAAATTTCTAACTATACAAATTTCTAATTATGGCTAACAATTTCTAATGATAACCAAGAACAACCACAGGCACTGATAGCTCAACCACTATTTCATTTCCACAAAAGGAATACTTTTAGTTTTATACTATCTAAGATTCCTAATATAATTGATAATATTTTAAGAATTTAAAATCCCAGAAGCGAGCTACCCAATATAGCTGGTGCTATGAGAAATTCAATCCCGGACGAGCCCCCAATATATGTGTTGGGTTTTGATGTTATGAATTGTTGTTATGTATTATTATTATATTAAATGAGATCAGCTATTAAGGTCCCTGAATTTAACAAATAGTATTGTAAACTTTTCAGAGTACCTTTCCGCTACCACCCTTTTGATCTCATTCAAAATTAATCTATATTATTATTAAAATGACTTCGTGTAGTGTCTAGGGTTATGAATGTAGAGTGTAGTGTGCAATAACCAACTAACATACAAACAAATAGTTTATTATCCCCAACAACCAACAGTATTACAACAATAACATACAAACGACACTTTAAAAGGCTATCTTAATTAAGACAGTGGTTGAACTTTGTGTAAATAGAATTTTTTACAATTTATTATCCTGATTCTAATTTATTTTGAACCAGGACTGACAATCAAAAGTGAAATCAAAAGAATCATTTACAACAGTCCAATAACACAGTAGATCTTCTGTCCATACATACAATATTATTCTAATATAAGTGTGTAGTTGTATTCTTCTACTTTGAGGTAATACTGGTATCAAACAATAGATTGTTGGTTATAATCACTCCCTTTAAGTTATGTCTGTTTTCGTTTGTCACTTGTGGAAATATTAATAACTATTCACAGTTTTCTTCACTATCACTTTCTAGTTCTTTTAAGTTGAGCTGCCAGGTGCCGAACAAGAACTTAACTTGGCAGGAGAATACAGGTAGATCGTTTCCTCTGCTCGCTTGACAATCTGTTTCACCTGTTTGATAGGCAATGGTCACTAGCATGGGCTCGAAGTATACAGACAGAGTCCTGAATCGAGCAGTTCTCAAGCGTTTGGTACTACATTAACGTCAGTACCCAGGACCCACATTTATTCAATGAAATACACAAGTGAACGATGACTGGCACACTTTCGATCTGCCGTTCTGTCCAGGCTTTTGAGAAATATTGTTTACACAGCACAAGCCTGCTCTCATAGCTCCTTGGCAAAATTTTGTTATAAAATGGCGTCCTCACCTAATACTTTTCCCCCAATATCAACTACTTTGGCCAATGATTATCCTTATTTCACTTGTAAACAAAGTCTTTCAAAAATACAATTCAACTTTCTACTACGTTACTCGGGTAATATATGTTTAGTACGAGGTCGGCCAATAATATTTCGCCTCACTTCAAATTCCACCCAATCCCCTTCATCGTACTATCTTAGCCTATCTTTCACCTAATTTTTTTCCAAAAAAATATGCTATCCAATCTAAGCAGATATGACTTGACCTGACATTATCTCTGATTCTCTATGTATTATCCCCAATATTTGATTATCTAATGGACTATTTATGTAATTGATAACATATTCTTAGTCAGCAAAGCCACAGGTACACGAATATATGATTTTAATGGGGCTAAGCGGCTTGGTTCAATTTTCCATTTTTTTTCCATGTTAGTTGTTGATTTTTAAATTACCTCCCGTTCAATTCTTTTCTCATGTACTTTCAAGCTAATTACGAGAGTTTATGTCATTCGCAATAAGAGCTAAGCGTGTTTCCCTGACCGTAGTGTCCTCATCACTTGTGATGGACGAACAACACAGTGTCCACTTTTTCTAACTTTTTCATCGTAATTTGAAAAACCGCCTAAGGCAATACTAGCAAGTAGTTTTATTTTTAGAACAATGTGAGACGTGGTTTGCGTTGGGTTTTCTCCGTTTCCCCTCCCCTCTACAATTTATTTAGGCAAATACTTAGTTGACCTAGGGAAGTGGAACGTTTGTCTCAATGACGAATTTGAAAAGTAGGGTACCCTTTTGGTTCGGCCATTGCGTTATCAAATAATACGCTGAAGGCGTAGGTGACAACTTACGATTCTCGTCGAAAATGTTTAGTACTTTCTTATCTTTGACTTTATGCACTATACTGTTATATCCTAATTTAGATATTGTATTTAGAAGTTTACCACAATCTGATATGACGATGAACTTGCTGCCATAAATGTATAAGTGAAAATATTCGGAAACCCACACTATTGCTAAAGCGTCTTTCTTTGTCTGTGAGTATCTAGTTTCTTTATCTGATATATTTCTGCTGACAAAAGCTACAACATATTCTTTGTTTCTGTCGTCTCTTTGGATAAGCATTGCCGCTAAACCTACTGGACGTGCATCAACTGAGACTGAAGGTTGCATAGTTTTGAATAAAACGTGAACATTAATTGAACATTCCAAGTAATCTTCTCAATTCAGACAAATTTGTTGGTTCTGCTATGTCTTGAATTGCACTTAACTTTTCTGTGGTCTGGAACTATTCTCAGAAAAAGTATGTCCATAGAAATCCAATGTGGTTTTACTGAATTCACATTTCTCTTTATTCCGTGTGAGGTTATGCTGCCTCTGTCTGATGAATACCTGTTCTAGATTTTCATCATGTTCTTTTGTGGTTTTTCCATACCAGAATATCATCAGACATATTCAACTATCTCGTCAGTCCTTGAAGCACATTTCCAATTATATTCTGGAATGCTTCTGCTGCTGAGACTGTTCGGAAACTAAGCCTTTTGCATTTTCGTAAACCTAGATGTGTTGAAAAAGTTGTTAGGTATCTGGATTCCGGAGCTAATGAAATTTGATGGTAGCCACTTCTCAGATCTAATTTGCTGAAAACGTTTGCACCAATTAGATCCTCTATTATGTGTGATGCGTCTCTATTTCTATAGCCTTATTATGTTGTCTCATATCTATACAAATTCTTACATTGTTGCTGTCTATTTGGCATATATGTTTAAAGACATCAACCTGTTAATTATTTTGATAGTCTAAGAAAGGGAACTGGTGATTTACGATTAGTGACAGGTTGATTCCTGGTTATCTTCCCCTTGTCTTATGTTGACCTGTGTCGAGGAAGGTCTTATATATTCGTCTTGTCTTAAGTCACTATTCACATGACCATATACGGAGTGGCTTTGCCTCTCGCTTGAGGAAACGCCCTGGTCTTGGGTTAGTTTCGCTCAGGTCTGTGCTTGTTTGCACATGCGCAGGTTTTGGCGCAAAGACCGGGAGACTTCCGTCTCAGCAGTGTACCCTGGGTGTTGTGATCGGACAGAGGTCCGAAGATTTTTCCTTGCCATCTTTTCGGGGATTTGGAAGTTCATTGTATGACTGAGATGTCATCTTTCCTTCCCCTAGTTAATTCTGTATGCCAGGAATGGCAGTGTTGTGTTTAGTGTTTTATAGGATTCTGAAACAAGGTAATAGAGTCTTTTTTGATCTTCTCGTATGCCTAAGTTAGAGAAGTACATTTGATCACCTTAAGGCGTCAGGTTGAACAGAGCTCACAGCTGATATGTTATATAGAGCCCCATTATTGGTGCTTAATACGGGAACCAAGACCAAGTTGTCTTTTGAACATTAGAAGACCAGAGAAAGTTATCTACTTGAGTAACCCGCTATGCAAGCGGTAGGATTGGCAGGAATCTGTACACGGAAAGATAAAACACTAAGGTTACCTTATATTTGAGGCCCGCTACTTGCGGCCTGATGCTGTCGCCATAGAGGCCCTTTGTTACGGCCTTTATTCTTCATGAGAAGAAGTGCCTGGCATGTGATGCCAGAAGAAGTCACAGCCTTTTGTTAGGCAATTGAAACCGCCTTTCCCGTGCGGTATATTTACAAAGGGGTACCTGATGGGTTCTGTCAGGGTACCAGAACTTCAGTATATGAAAGCAGAACGTAGATTGACAGGCCATTATTGTTGGCACCATATATCTGAGCTGATGCAAAGTGTTAACTACCATTACCATCATATAATGTCCATGATTCTTGTGCCATTGACTGTGTCGTCCATACTATCGTAAGTCGTATAATAAATATTGTGAAACGTCAGCAGTATTACCTACCTTCACTGACTTCTGCATGTGGGTGAGAGGGTTCATGTATAGCTGTCCAAGAGCCTAAACGCATTCGTCTACACCCACACTTAACACATCATCCCACATCATATTCCAAGTACTACACGCCTGAAAACATGTATGCTGTTTGTGTGAATGTATTCATTACACCCTGGCAGCGCCTCATCTGGTGACCTAGATATACACCGCAACATTGGACTGTCCAGGTGATAAAACGACACGCCCACTCTACCAAAGTTTACATCACGAACAAACAGACTTTTACATACATCACCATTCTTTTTGATGACAGTTACTATAGGACTGACCCACAGAGTTGGCCCTGAAACTTGTTCAATGATGTCTTCTTCTTCTGATCTTTCAATTTCTTCTTCTACTTTTTGGCCGATGTGAAATGGCATTCTTCTGTGCTGTTATGCTTTAGGTTTCACTTTTTCATTTATATGTAGTTTTAGCTCAAAATTTCTCAGTTTACCCACACATTGGAACAGGTCTGAATACTTTTCATATAGATTAGGTGTTCTGTTGCTGTTGATGCTATTTATTATTTTGACAATTCTTAGATGCTGCCTTATGACTTAAAAGAGCTTCATTACAAAAAAAATTGCCTCATTTTGGCGAAGCGCGTCCCGTTCAACCTATTCGGTTATATTAGGGCGGATATCCAAATATAAAAGACCTTCATGTCTGAGATAAAGAACTTCATGTCTACCTTCTACTACATGAACAGTAGTACTGGCTTGCTGATTTCAATAGTTGTTCTGAACATGCCAACCACTGTTAAGGGAGTCTTGGATGCATATGCACATAACTTTGTATTAGTGGGAAACAGCTGTGGTCTTCTCTTCAACTTGTTGTACGAGGGTGTGCTTATGACATCTACACTTGAACCCATTTCTATCATTGCAGACAAATGTGTATCTTGCATTTTGATCATAGTACTGGGGACATCTGGTCTGTTATCTAGTGCATAACCATACGCCTCTGAGCTGCTGATAGTGTCTGTGGTGTTTTTCTTTTTCTCCGCAATTTAAACCATACGATGACGATAAACATCATCGTTTCTTTTTTTTTTCTTTTTTTTTTTAATAAACAACTTACTGTTCAAAAAAAAAAAAAAAAGAAACGCATAGCTACTGAAGGCACACACATAGCCATAATTTTGACATTCAATAACTTTTTTTAATTTAATGAGTTAATTGTTCAAATTCCACATAAGAATACCTTAGGGTTCAACCAATCAATTGACAGTTGTTTTGCATCTGGGTCACGAGAGTTTTTTGGCTTACGGGCTTTCCCGTTAGTATGGTGTGTGGCGTCCTCTTGCATCGATCAGCGACTGGCATCTCCTGGGCATGGATGCGATCAGACGTCTGATGTGGGCCTGGGGGATGGCTGCCCACTCTTCCTGGAGTGCCTGGAATAGATCACGACGATTGGCTGGAGCAACGTCTCGGCGACAAACACGTCTATGCAGCTCATCCCACAGATATAAGGAGGGGAAACCCGAGACCTGTAAACAGTAAATAAATAAACAAACAACACACAAAGGTAGTTATCAGGCACTCAGTGAGAAATAAAGAAGTAGAAGACCAGACAACAGAAAAACAACAGAACTGTAAGGCTTACCGGGATCGAACCAGGACCTTCCGAACGGCACCCAACCGCCTAGCCACGGTAGCGAATCACCACTTATCCACTCTGCCAGCTCCGCATTACAAAAATAATGCTTCACTGACAGAGGTCTAGCGCGAACACTCCGTGACCCGGATATGTACCATAGGACGACGTAGACTAATTATAGACGCAATCACTTCTGCAGTTCCACTATACAACAGTGTAGACCAGATTACACATGACAAAGGCCTTAACACTGTGTCCAGCAAATGATAGAAGAATGAGAATAAGTAAAGTATAGACTGTAGGTTTCTTCTTCTTCTTCTTCTTCCGTCCTTAGCTAAAGACCGACCAAGCAGTCAGAGGCCATCACGCCTTGTGGCGTCTTAAGGGCAACAGCAGATTGATTTTCTCTGTTGTAGTTTCCCATCACGCCTAGCGGCGTCTTTAGGGCAACAACAAATAGATCCATCTGCCGTTGTTTCCGTAATCGGTGTGACAAGCCAACGGGTGATCAGCCCATTGGGCGTAGGTTTCTTGGTATTTTATAAACACATAAACATATAAGGAGGGGAAACCCGAGGCCTGTAAACAGTAAATAAATAAACAAACAACACGGATAAGTGGTGATTCGCTACCGTGGCTAGGTGGTTGGGTGCCGTTCGGAAGGTCCTGGTTCGATCCTTGTAAGCCTATCACTTCTGTTGTTTTTCTGTTGTCTGGTCTTCTACTTCTTTATTTCTCACTGAGTGCCTGATAACTACCTTTGTGTGTTGTTTGTTTATTCATCCCACAGGTGCACAATCGGACTCATGTCTGGAGACAGGGATGGCCAGGGAAGGGTGAGAATCTTGTTGGCAGTCAGGAACTGCGTGGTCAACCGTGCACAATGGGGTCTGGCGTTGTCCTGTTGAAACACAGACCTTTGGACAGCCAAAAGTGGAGGGACATGGGGTCGAAGAATTTCATTGACGTATCGTTGCGCATTCAAGCCTCCTTCAATGTGCACCAATTGACTCCTTCCGTTGTAACTGGTCATTCCCCACACCATTGCACCTCCACCACCGTGCGGCGGAGCTTCATCAACGCAATTTTGGGCAAAACGTTCATTTCGCCTACGGTTCATTTCGTCTATCATGACGCTGCAACAAAAAGAAAGATTCGTCACTAAACCAGACACGTCTCCATTGATTGTCAGCTGCCCAGGGACGATGCTGGTTGGCCTAAAGAAGTCGATTTTGGCGATGGCGGCGCGTAAGGACATGTCTTCGGTGAGGTCGTTGTGCCCAAAGTCCAGCGTCATGCAGTCTATTCCGGACAGTTTGATCAGACACATGACGTCCTGCAGGCAATGACTGGGCAGTTGAGGAAGCTGTTGTAAACCTGTCTCTGAGGTGACGAAGCCGAATAAAGCGATCCTCCGCTGCTGTTGTCACTCTGGGTCGTCCACTGCGATGCCGGTCTTTAACTGAGCCAGTGGCTTGAAACCAGTGCCAAAGTCGACTGATGGTACTCTGATGCACGTTTAGATGCCTGGCAACCTGACTTTGACTTTCGCCTGCATGCAGTCGGCCAATAGCAATGCTCCTTAAATTTATCGATAGAGACGCCATAAATGTCTGCTTGAAAATGAACTGAATTTTTTGTGTGTAGAGTTATCCTTTTATAGGGTTTCAGTTGCGTAGTCAGTGAATAGTTTTCATCCAAAATTTTGTTGCTTTCACGTGCGCGCAACATGAGCTGTGGTCAAAAATTGCGTCATAAACACCATTGACCACTGCGTTGTAACGATTAAAAAAACGAACTCAATTCAGGTCAACACGTGCATTTGACACTGTAAAGAACATTTGAGGCTGGTTTTTATATACCCTAGCACCAAATTTTACTTACAAACTCATAAAAACGCGCCCTCTGATAGCTATGCGTTTCTTTTTTTTTTGAACAGTATATTTTATATTGTTAAACTATAAGTGATTATTGATAGTTTAAATTGTGGTGGAAATTATGAAACAATTTTTAAATGTCCATTGGTTGCGTTGTTATTCTACTGATCTTCCAGTGGGAGGGGGGGGGGGGGGGGGGGGAGTGGGGGGGGGGGGGTGGGTGGGTGGGGGGGGGGGGGGGGGGGGGGGGGGGGGGGGGGGGGGGGGGGGGGGGGGGGGGGGGGGGGGGGGGGGGGGGGGGGTGGGGGGGGGGGGGGGGGGGGGGGGGGGGGGGGGGGGGGGGGGTGGGGGGGGGGGGGTCTGTTGGCTTCTGCTTCGGCCCTTGTTGGTTCCCACAGGTGCCCTGGACTGTACTTCTGTACAACAATCAAGTCTGGTGGTTGTAGCACGTCTCAAGCATCAAGGCTGAGGTAACTACAGGGGTTAGCAAAATGGATGCTTGTGTAGAATAGAAGGAATAAAATGTTATGACATGATCACTAATGTGGAAATTATAACAAGAACCAGACAAGTGCCATTGGAACAAGAGATGAGAAGAAGACGATGTCGATGAGTAGGACGCACACCGGGGAAACGTTAGATAACATTACAAGACAGGTCCTTGTTTTGGAACATCCAGGGTAAGACAGACAGAGGTAGACCATGAAACACATGGAGAAGAGAATTGGAGACTAAACTGAAAAGGATGAGGAAAACACGGAAAGAGCTTCAGCTGATGGCACGTGACAGAAGATTTAGCATTGTTTGTTGAGGGTCTATGCTCCTCGGGAAGGACAGGCTTATTTCATACGTTCCTCTTTTTGTGACCATCATTGTTTCACTCCACTATGTCAGTAAATTTCGATACTTAACAGTCTGAAATAATATTCTATGCCATTATTCGCCTGTCATTATATTCTTTTACGCCACAATCTACAGATTATTATCTTATCCTCGGGTTCACATTATGTATTTTACCACCTTGTCACCGTTTTGGCCTATTTATCTTTTCTTTGTGGATAGTCGCCGTTTAGCGAAAGCGGTAGACAATACCGCATTGACTTGTTTACTCAAGACAAAGGCTGTAGACATATTTTGATGGATACGAATTAAGCCATCTATAACTTCATTTAGACTGCGTAAATATTAGGTCAGCATCGGTAAAAATGGTAGTTGTAAGATAACATGTGTCTGATTCGACAGGCATAACGTGCACAAATACGGCCCATCCTTACAATAATCGTGAAGTCTTAGGACAGGCGTTATGACATAATGGGTTCCAGTGTTGTTTATAACACTTAGTTGCGATATCATGTATGGTAATGCCAATTATCATGATGATTGGTAAGTGAAAAGTTTCTTTAAAAAAAAGACGCCTTACCCTGTGATGGCTTAAAATTGGAAAATGAACTAAATTGTGATTCCAAGAGAACCTTGCGAGGTGTCGTTTTGCTTGTGCGAAATTTTGAACTTTAAAACTTTAATCGTTTTTAAGTTTTCCCACTACATTTTCCATCTTCGTCAATGAGATCAGGGACAGCCAGAATAAGAACTAAGGATAAGGAGTCCATTATAGGACAGGCAAAAGTGATTAGAAGTAACTTATAAAATTAAAATTGTAAAACTTCTATTATAAAACTTAGAGCCATAAGTACGAGGAAACTTTCCTTGGGTGTTTGAAGTTAAAAGTGTACAATAACTAGTAACCTTTACTAGCTGGTGAAACACTGCATCTTAAACATTTGCAAGATATATTACGGTCATTCTGTGCATCACACAACAAGTCGAAGAGAGGAGAAAACGTCGAAAATAAGCAGCTGAGGGCTGTCACCTCAGGGGGGCATTCCCATTGTCAGTTATGACTGAAAGGGCTATTATCTGTGCATCAAAGTCTGTATACAAATTTTATCTCATTTGGGATAAGTCGTACCATGTACATTTTATTGTTTTATGTTTGCATTTAACATGTACGAAATGCTTATTTCTGTAAAGTTATGTCTGGGGCTTTGTGACTAGTCATATCTTCGATCGTTACATTTGTCTCTGACATTCTTTAACTGTGCCCTTCTTTTTTCTCATTCATTTCTTAACATTGTTTTCACTTTCATCGTTCAAGGTTTCCTTAACTTATCTTGTTCTACTTTGTCACTCCCTAATTTTACATGAGCCCTTGACCCTAGACAGAAAAGGATGGCAAAAGATAAGCTGTGATTACCTTTGCAAATGACAGCATATGGCGAAAACCTATATTTGTTATCGGCGACACGTATCGAAGGAGCGAATTTGCCACATTGATTTTTTGCTTATCGCTAGCTCCAGATGGAGTAGGAGTTTACACTGAGCGATACTCTTATTATTAACTCCGACTATCTGTCTGGGAAGATTCACGCTACCAGGTTGCCGCATGATAAGGTGCGAGCTAGCAAACATTGCATGATGAAATACACAGCAGATCTCACTGGGATGTAGGAAATTATTTTGCTGAAGATTAAGACATGAACAGTGATGTAGCACTTCCGGCTGATGGACTTTTCTGTGATTAACAATTACAAGGAAATAATAACTTGGAGGAGATTATAATGTTAGATCTGTGAAGTAATGAGTTTGTAAACAGGACAGGCGAAACGGAAGAAGCAAGAACAAGGCTATTTTTATACGAGCCAGTGATAAACGAATAGAAACAGGATTCCAACATAAGGACAGGTCCAAGCATTCGAGGATCTTCTGATATCAGTCAGAAAGAAAACTCGACTGTAGTAATGCAAACCACGAGTCCTAGGAACCTAAATAAAGAACAACATTGGGATTATAATTAAAGTAATACCCCGACCGCCATTAAGATGGCCTCTTATAAACAATGGCCTGACACTATTCGGAAGTTTTTGCTGCGCAAGAAGTCTATAAATTCATTCCTGATAATCGGGGAAAGTTGTAATATGTACATTTTTATCATTTTATATGTTTTTGAATTTAACATCTTGTGTTAATTGCTTGTGGATGTATAGGTTCATACGAGGCTGGCAACCTCAGAATATAACATGATTGAATTCATGAACCATCACTGCAAGAGCGGGTGACTCCTTCGTGCGGATTTCCTCACTAGGAGCTCAAAAGCAGAGGTAGCTTCAGTCTACTTGTGGAGCAGAGACTGGATGATGATGATACTCTGATGTACATATTTATTATATTAATGCTTTAATGCGTTCATATGTATATTTAAACATGTTAAAATAATGCAATTGTCGTTTTCTGTTGTCCTAACGCACTTTCATCCGATTTACCGGGTTTAACATTAATGCTCAGGGAAGGTAAAGTTTCTGAGGAAGATGAAGCTGAGGGCGCCTGATTCTCATGTCAGGAGACCCTATTCTTCGAAAAAACACTTGTGTTTTCTCAGTTTGTGGTACACATCAGTGGTTCAAGTTGCCAGCAGTCTACGCTAGACTTCTACATTAGACAAGTCTTGAAGACCCTTGCCTTGACAATTGGATTGATTACCCCCAGCAGTACCGCCATGACGTGCTATTGTCTCAGAATGTGACGACTGACGGAAGTCAACAACGCTTTTGGGAACCAACAGTGACGGTTCCCAACACCACCAACGAATCGTCGTCGACACCTGGCTAGTTAAGTATTACAGTCAGATCAGCAAAAGAATATTTTTTTAACGATATCCACTTTAAATTCGTTAACAGTGATGAAAACATCACTGCTTCATTTTTTCATACACCATTCTACTTTAACTTTATGAACTATAATTGATTATTAAATGTGTTACCTGTAAATACAAATTGATAGTTCATTTAATCATTATGTCTCAATTATTTAAAATGCATGACCATCCAGAGCTATTAAAGTAGTATTTTATTGAATCATTTCAGTTGGAGGCTGAGATAATATGAGCAAATTTTTGTCCCCACAGAAAGGGCAGGAAGATAAAATGTTTATGACAGCTAAGATGATCTCAGTTGTGATGCTTGTTTTCTTAAAATCAATGTGCAGCTGCCTGGAATAGAAGCATAATTCTTCATTTTGTATCTCTGCTAAGAGTACTTTTAAGCGAATGTTGATACCTTTAAAGACCCTCATGTTAATACTCTACATTTGGCGACTGTTGGACCACCGAGACTGTCCAGTGACAGACTGGCAACCCCATCATATAGAATAACTTGCTACATAAACCACTGCTGCAAGAGCTGGTGACTGCCTCCTGCGGGTTTTAAAAGGAACCAATAGCAGAGGTAGCTCCAGGCTCCATACGGAGCCGAAAGAGGATGATCGATGGCATCATGATATATATATATATATATATATATATATATATATATATATATATATATATATATATATATATATATATATATATATATATATATATATATATATATACACATACATACATACATACACAGAGCTAAATATACAATTAATACTTTGCTGAATTACGTTCAGCTGGGGGCTTAATAAATACGTGTCAGAAATATATTTCTCACTGTAGTGAGCGGAGAATAGAAAGTTTACAATACACTTAGACGACGCAGTTGTTGTGCTGGCCATTCTAAAATCCTTTTCATACTCCTTAAAATAGGTGCAGAACCACACCCTATTTACATATCTGCGAAGAGTAATCTTTGAGCGAAGGGTGTTATGTTCGGAAAACTCATCCTTCGTGGACGAGTACTGCCGAGCAAGAGAGACGACCCGCGACAGAGCTAAAGAGTATTGATTGATTGATCATCTAGAGATCTACACAAATTATCCCGTGTGCTCTACCGGTAGCAACCATTGACCGGTTGCCGACACCTGACGTACACTATCTGTAATGAACATGTTCACAGATCCACGATGCGTCAGGATTGGCTGACAAGTTCTGACGTCTGAAGTGGGGACCTCTATAGCACGGAAATTAGGTTTTAATGCCGCCATTGAATATTTTTGCTAGCCGTAAAGCTAGCAATTTGCTGCTGGGATCAACCTTTTTTCCCCTTGTGACACTGAACGTTGTGGGTATTTCAGCCATGGTACAACCATTATGTTTTCATATATCGTGTCATACTTGATTATTTCTTTGCGTTAAAAAAAAAAATGCAATAATTTCTTGCAATGGCGCACTATTTATCTTACAGTGTCTGATTTACAGAGTGGTTAGAGAGATAATCTCTCGCAGCACAGCTGCCAGGTTCGATTCATGGTATCGACACGCTCAAGTCTACACAGCTATAAATGGGTACCTGACTGTTCGTAAGTTAAGAAAGGAAAAGGCAGCAAGAAAAGGAACTGGTCACCCCTCACCTCTCGAAGCTGGACACTGGTATAGTGAAGTCTCTAACACTTCCCTTTCCTACGGCAGTATCTGCTATGGGACTACCTCTGCCTTTTGACTACCTTTATCCCCGTGTAGTCCCCGGGGGTCTCTTATTATAGGAGGTAAATAAAGAGTATGCCTACTGCTTGTTCATGTATGTCGTAGAAGGCGGCTCATATGAGGTACATGTCGGCTACAGAAATCACTGCTACAAGAGAATATGAATGTATTTAGAAGGCCATCTGCAATGTTGGTTGCATGTTCCATAGGGAGCAAAGAGGAAAATAAAGATGACTAATTTCTTGCTAGAGCCTCATTCACAAATGAAGTGAAGGTCCGACTTATCTAAAACTAGTGTAAAAGCCCGTCATAAGACGTGAATTACATTCAAACGCACCAACATCCTAACGGCAATTTTACTTATTCAAAAGTATTTTAAAAAACCACTGTGCATCACCAGTGCTCAGAATTTTTGGGAGAGTCTAAACACGTAGTCTAAAACCATTGTGAATAGATGTGTTAATAATTTCGTGGGGATTTCATTCTGATTTTCTGGTAATATAAATTTGTGCTTAAGCGTGTTAAAGTGTTACAAGTTTTACCATTTTAATTCACTGTGATTTCTTAGCGTTAAAACTAGTCAAATAAATAACGGGTAGCTATTTGTTTACCAGTCGTTCAGGATAATTTTACCACCCGCTTTTATCACACACAAAGAGACGTTTAGTTGACTAATTAATACACTAGGCGCGACGGATAATTGACAGAATAGAATTCACCTTATATTTCATTTTGTGTAATTTTAGTAAGTGACTGTTGTTTAAATACCACACGACGGCCCACCGACGCCGACCCTCTAATAGCTATTTAGCGACAGGCGATATTTGTTAAGTGCGCGTATGGATAATTAAATAATAACTGACCGGATAGGAATAGGCTAGAGACACCGTATGCTTATATGTAGATATTTTTTCATAATGTTTCTCTATTCTTAGGCATGACCTGATAAAACGGCGACCAGCGGTCTTTTTTGGTATATTTTGGTCTATTGTGGTCTATTTTGGTCCTTTTCTCCATTTACTGATTGGATTAATGTTGTCTTCTTTTTGGCTTACGCGTCTCCAAGTTCAGTTGTAAACAGGACCGGCCACAGAGACAAACTAACATTCTAAATAGTAAATTTAACTGGACTATAAACACCAGCAAATATTTATTGTATTTTTATCAGCCCATTGTGGCGTACTACAAATGACGGTACTATCTGACTTTTGACAGTCGTAGCATTGGATATATCCAGCAAGTTACGCTGTTTCAAAATCGGCACTCACCCCAGAGTCAGCCGATAGGATTTATCATCATCATCATAATTTACAGTTTTAGCAACCAGATGTTTCCCTACTATTTACTGTAAACACCAGATCTCTCAAAGTTTCTACATTAACTATTCGAGGTGACATTTGTCTATCCAGAAATCAACCACCAAATTAGGCGTTCCCCTTACAACATTTAATTATTGGAAGGAGGGATTGGGGCCAAATTTGGAAGATAAAAACACTGGAAATTATATATGCATGGATTATATGCCCAAGAGATTTTCTTCACCAAGAATAGGATAAGAAACGTGATTGAGTGGCCACGTATGTCAGAGAGAGAGCGAATATTTTCTTTGTTACAGAAAAAAATTGTATTATCTGAGTTATGCTTAAATATTGTTTATTTACTGGATAACTTTAGTAGGAAATTTGTTCTTTTCTTTACTGTCTATGCCGTAACCTAGTGCTAACCTTTGACCTTTGGCGGTTATTAACTCGTTGGGTTATTTTCTCAATTAGGAAGGGGGGGGGGGAACATGTATTCTGTTAATTTTCTATATCTATGTGTAATTCTGATTTATTTGATCTTTTTTTGATATTCGATGTTGTAAAGTTTAAATGATAATAAACAACAAAAGAACTTAACTTAATATGTGCAGATCATATATTCACCCTCAGGAACATTATAGAGCAGTTCTCGGAATGGCGAGACAGCTATACATTAACTTTGTTTATTTTGAAAAGGCTTTTGACAGCAGGGGGCATTCCAAGAGGAATTAGATGGACAACATTTTCTACACTGGAAGACATGGAATATGCAGATGACACTGCACTACTCGCATATTCACATCAACACATCCAAGAAAAAACCGAAAGACTGAATAAGTATAGCCAGCAGGTGGGTCTGAACATCAATCTGAAGAAGACAGAGGTCATGACACTCAATGTGGGAAATCCTGAACCAATAACAATAAGGAACCAGAAGCTACAACAGACAGGCACATTTACATACTTAGGATACAAAGGAACACCAGACGGCGGAACAAGCAAGGACATCAACAACAGAATGAATAAAGCGAGAACATGCCTTTGCTAGTCTCCACAACATCTGGAAGTCCTCCCAGTACATCACAAACAGCAAATTAAGATTATATAAGAGCTGTGTACTTTCTGTGCTTCTCTATGGTGCGGAATGCTGGAGAGTAACAGAGAATGAAATGTCGAAACTGTCCTCTTTTCACACAATCTGCCTAAGGAAAATTCACCGAATCTTTTGGCCAAATACCATCACCAACCAAGAACTACTTATTCGAAGTGCCAAAGAGGACATGCACACCATCATAGCTGGCAGACGCTGGAGTTGGGTTGGCCACGTCCTCATAAGGGACCTTGATGCCATTACAAGAACAGCTATGCTATGGACCCCCGAAGAAAGCGAAAGAAAGGCCGACCAAAAACAACTTTGCGGAGAACTGTGAAGGGTGAGATGCAAAGAATGAACCAGAGTTGGGACACTGTACGAAGAATGGCTGCCGACCGAACAGAGTGGAAGCAATTTGTTGCTACCGTACAAGACGCCACCAAGCATGATGGCCACTGACTGCTTTGACAGTCTGCGGCTAAGGATCAAAGAAAAAGAGAAGGATGTACAGGGACATATGAGGCTGGCAACCTCATCACTGCAAATAACTTGACACATGAACCACCGCTGCAAGAGCTGTTGACTGCTTCATGCGTGTTTCCTGACAAGGAACAAGGTGCAGAACCAGAAGTGACCTCAGGTTCCATAGAGAGCAATGAGTGGATGATGATATAATGGTGTAACAGATTTATTATACAAACACTTTAGTAAATTTCACACACACACACACACACACACACACACACACACACACACACACACACACACACACACACACACACACACACACACACACACACACACACACACACACACACACACACACACACACATATATATATATATATATATATGACAGGGGCTAGGTATACCTCACACCCATAGACCCATGCACTAAGACAATTTATTAAGGATCGTTTGACAGGGGTTGCAATTATTGGTTGCTTGCAACCCTCTCAGCAGCAGACTTAGCAATTCAAGCAACACAAAGCCTTATACAGATCAACATTTAATACTACCGAACACCCAGACAGTGTTCGTAGACTTTAAGTCCTAGGCATGTTCTTGAACTAGACTTCAGCTCTCAAAGCTTGTTCTCTCTCTGCGACGGCGACCAGAATGAATAAAGAATTTTCAACTGACGCGCTAGCCTGGACGCTTCTCTTCTCTGATTGGCTGCTATCCGTATCGGCATTACTAAAGTAGCTATTTTTAGATGTAAACTAAGATGGCTGCCACATAACGACAAAATGGCGGTGGACAACAGGCGAGATGACTATGGCACTGTCACATATTCCCCGCCTGATTTTGTTGTCGTCCCGACAACTGCACTAAGCTAGGCGCTTCAGCCGTAACCTCTCAGAACGTCTCGGGGCAGGACCCTCTATCGGCTGCAGGGCATACCAGCCTGGTTCGGGCGTTAAACCATGTGCGTCCTCCCCAGGGTCTGTCTCCTCTTGCAAATCTGGTGCTTCAGGTAGGCCTAGTGTCGTATCTACCAAATCTGGAGAATCATCTTTGTCTTGACGTCGTCTCAGTTCGTTGCCAGTTACTCTAATGCTCGGACTCGCTCTATCTGTTCGTTGGATGACATATGGACCCCCTGTCATTGTGGGAGCACGAACGACAATGTACTCCTCTTCTGACCACATGTCACGAATTTTGGACCTTTCAGCGTACTGCATTCTTTTCCTCACCAATTCTCCGACCTGTAGTGGAATAAAACACGACACCTTGTCACATCTCTCTTTCCGGACTGCTGTAAAATTCTGCAACGGTGTCTCTACTCTTACGTGCGCCCCTCGTAGCCTGGAAACGTGTCCTTCAACGAGTTTTAGATGAGTCTCCTCCTCTAAATGTCGACCACTTTTCTTGGCACCCTTAGGGTGACAGTTTCCACGGCCATCTCTTTGCTTGCACCGTGACGGCAACCTAGAGGTGTTGGTACGCCTAG
This sequence comes from Oreohelix idahoensis, assembly GCA_024509875.1. Classification (NCBI taxonomy): domain Eukaryota; kingdom Metazoa; phylum Mollusca; class Gastropoda; order Stylommatophora; family Oreohelicidae; genus Oreohelix; species Oreohelix idahoensis. Next base: position 128,164 of record JAMPIV010003606.1, read on the forward strand.
AGAGAGCGCTCTTTGAGGGACAAACCGATATCAAATGGCCTGGGGACTTGCACTGAAAACATCGCTTCGGAAGCGGGCCCTGAGGACACTTGGCTGCCATGTGGTCTAAAAAGTCTCCACAGTTGTAGCATCTTATTTTCCTAGGCTTCCTCTGTGCCCTGGGTCGCCTCCTGCTACCCTTACATTCCTGGCCGCCTTTGACTTTCTTTCCTGCTTTCATTACATCACATCCCGGTCGGCCACTACCCATCTTTATCTTTGAGTCATTCTGTTCCCCTTCTGTAACCTGACTCCCAGCCGCAGAGGGGTCTAGTTTAATGCCTGTGGACATCGATTCTGTACATGGCCTAGTCCTCTTCATCGAAAACAACGAACTGTCCTGGTACGTCTCCCCTGCTCTTGAGACATCGCATCAATTTTAGCCTGTAATCGAGCCACCTGTGCTCTCAGTTGCTCCACTTCTGTGCCTAATGCATGTATATCGAGTACCGTCACTGTATTTACTACTCCGACACTGGCAACACCAGCCCCAGGAGCGTGTTCAGTCTCTAAAAACCGTAGGGCATAGTCCCTCACCGACTTAAACGATGCTGTAGGCTCTTTAAAGATCATTTCCTTTGCAAACTTTCTCAGTAGGTCATCTCTCAGACAAGCAGCAAACTGGTCCCGAAGGAAGGATGGCTCCAACGGAGTGACATTATTCTGTCTTTGTGCTCTTACAACACTTTCGAACACCTCGTGGATGCGATGGGAGAATTCCCAAAGAGACTCCCTTGCACCTTGCCGGGTAGAGTAAATAATGGCCATTAGCTCTGGGATGCTTCGACGCTCCCCATACACCCTAAAAATGGAATGTAGCATCGCTTCTGGGTCATCGCCATCAGCCTCAATCCTCAGCTCCCTGCGGACACTTGGGGTCACACTGTCAAGAATAACATCTGCCTGGTCCTCTTTACTCATCATCCCTACCCTCCAGGCAGCTCTCACCTCTCTGATATATCCTCAGCCGTAGGGCCTGTGCGCTCCCCAAAGCACCGCACTTTCTTGTGGGTAGGTACCATGATGTACCTCACTCGCTCTGGTTGTCGCGCAAGTTCCTTTACAGGGTTATCCACTTCAGCTGCATCTTCGTTACCCAATCCACTAGCAGCACATGTGTTGCGTGCCGCCATCTTGTTGCTAGTAAAGTTGAGTGAATACAATGATAAGCTGGATGATCATGTTCCCTGCCTTGCACTGAACTGGGTGTTCTACTGTTTCGGCTGTTGCTACTCTGATCACTGAAGAGTTGCTTCACTGCGTGCTGTCTGTCGATCCTGCCAACGACGCCACTTGTGACAGGGGCTAGGTGTACCTCACACCCATAGACCCATGCACTAAGACAATTTATTAAGGATCGTTTGACAGGGGTTGCAATTATTGGTTGCTTGCAACCCTCTCAGCAGCAGACTTAGCAATTCAAGCAACACAAAGCCTTATACAGATCAACATTTAATACTACCGAACACCCAGACAGTGTTCGTAGACTTTAAGTCCTAGGCATGTTCTTGAACTAGACTTCAGCTCTCAAAGCTTGTTCTCTCTCTGCGACGGCGACCAGAATGAATAAAGAATTTTCAACTGACGCTCTAGCCTGGACGCTTCTCTTCTCTGATTGGCTGCTATCCGTATCGGCATTACTAAAGTAGCTATTTTTAGATGTAAACTAAGATGGCTGCCACATAACGACAAAATGGCGGTGGACAACAGGCGAGATGACTATGGCACTATCATATATATATATATATATATATATATATATATATATATATATATATATATATATATATGTATATATATACTTATATATATACTTTTTTTTTTTTTTTCAATTGTCGCCTTCTGCTGTCCAAACGCACTTGCTTCCGACGCACTGGGTTAAAATAAAATAAACGGTCAGGAAGGTAAAAGTCTGAGGAAGATGTTGGGGTGGATGGAAAGGGGAGGTCGCCTGATGCTCATATCAGGAGACACAATACTCAAAAGAGGGAATTGTTTTCCTCTTAGTTTGTGGTACAAGTTTGTGATACACGTTGACAGCAGTCGATGCTAAATACCAACATCAGACGGGTCTTGAAGACATTTGACTTGACAACCTAAGCAGTTACCTCGGCCTTGTGCACAAGATGTGCTGCTGCCACAAAATTTGACTATTGAAAATAAGTATATTCCAAGGCACCTATGGGAACCAACAGCGGCTGAAGCAGACGCCAACCGAACCCACGTTTGGACATTATACAATTTGTTTAAGGTCTACCACAATTCAGATCATCTGGTGATGACAAATATCATCGCTTCTTTTTTATAAACAACTTTATTTATTTTACACTGTTAAACTATAAGTGATTATTAAATCTGTTTCTCTTTAAATTTGAAGTTATAGTTGGATTTATTACTTGCTTACTTAGTGTTTTTTCTCTTCTACCGTAAGGTGTAGAGGTTTGAAAGAGAGACCGCCATTCTATCCTATCAACTGTCTTCCTCCTGCCTGGTTCTATTCTAGTCCTCGATCCTTCAGAGATTGTCTAATGTTGTCCTCCCAGCGGACTCTGGGTCGTCCTGGAAGTCTGGATCCCTGGCTCTGAGCTTTCCATACCTGCCATGGCAGCCAATCTTCTCCCATTCTGCCGACATATCATGAATAAATAACTCTTGATTGAATTTCTTGTCTGCACTCGTATGGATCATACTGTTTTAAATACATAAACATAAAGAGCTATTAGATGAATAGTTGCCGAATTACCTTCAGCTGGGGTGGGGGTTGAGCTCAGAAATACAAGCGAAAATATATTAACTCACGGGAGAATATTAAGTTATTGACAGCTTAGATGGTCTTATTTGTTATGCTTGCTTTTCTTTAAAATCCTGTGAAGCTCCCTTTAAATAGTAAGCATCATTGTTCTATTTTTATCTTTGCCAAGGGTAATCATGAGTGAAGGTTGATACAGTTGAAGACCCTCAATCAGTGTACTCTAAGTTTGGCCATTATTGGACTACTACTGCGGAGCAGGGGAGACAATACCGTCACATATTAGGAGATAAAAATAAATAAGGTCAAACACAAAAATCAGAATTGTCAATACAATCGTCAAGTCAGTATTATTGTACTGCTGTGAAACATGAAGAACAACGAAAAACAACCAGCGAAAAAAAAGCTACAAACTTTCATAAATGAATGCTTGCACAGAATAGAAGAACTGAAAAAGTACGACAAGATCACTAATGTGGAACTAATGGACCAGACAAGCGCCAGTGGATCAAGAAATGAGAAGAAGAGACTGGAGATGGATAGAACACAAACTGAGAAAACCTAGAAAGTTAATAGAGGCAAAGGAAAACCAAAGAACACATGGAAATGAGAACTGGAAACAGACATGAAGGTGATGAAGAAAACATGGAAAGACCAGAGTGAGATGGTTGGTACAGGACATGAAGGTGATGAAGAAAACATGGAAAGACCTGAGTGAGATGGTACAGGACATGAAGGTGATGAAGAAAACATGGAAAGACCTGAGTGAGATGGTACAGGACATGAAGGTGATGAAGAAAACATGGAAAGACCTGAGTGAGATGGTACAGGACATGAAGGTGATGAAGAAAACATGGAAAGACCTGAGTGAGATGGTACAGGACATGAAGGTGATGAAGAAAACATGGAAAGACCTGAGTGAGATGGTACAGGACATGAAGGTGATGAAGAAAACATGGAAAGACTTGAGTGAGATGGTTGGTACAGGACAGGAAGACTTGGCATACGTTTGTTGAAGACCTATGCTCCTTTGCGAGTAGTTGAGAGATGAAAGAAGAAAATATGCAGTGTATCTCTGCCAAACGATTTGCTTTCTTCAATTCCATGGAAAAGTGATTGAATATTCAAACTAAATGATATGTGACCATATGTTAACTTCCTGTCTAAGAAAAGATTGTGTTCTTATCCTATATAATTCACGAATACTGTTGATTCTAGTATGCTCGCTTATGAGTTTTCACTGGGGAAACGAAAAAAAAAAAAAACCCTAAAAAAAAAAACGTGAATCTTGGGGATGCAGCGTATTTAATTAAATACAAAAGGCGTCCGAAATTTACATACATCAGAATTCTTTTCTCTTCCCTCTCCGTCACCTAGGAATCTACCAAGCCATTCCATGTGAGCCTCCGGAAAAAGTGATCGACCGGTTTCCGACCTTTACCCTAGCAGATCTTGAATTGTTTCCCCTAAATTAGGTCTCAGCTTTATGAAATGGGGCGATGCGTTCCCTTCCTCGCTGTATGTGTCTTCCCTAGCTGACAAACAGAGTTAGGAACCCATTTTTACATCTATGTAGACTCAAGCGTGACGCTACTTGGTTTCGAACCCAGCCTCGTTGCGTCAGGAAGCAAGCTTTCTAACCACACTGGAAAAATATATAATAAAAAAATGTTACTTGTAAAAATTCAAAATCTGTAAACTTTATAGAAATAGTTTTAACAGTAACAGTAATAGCAGTAGTAGAAGTAACATCGTTAGCAACAGCTGCAACAGTGATGGTAGTAACAGCTCTAGTAGCAGCAATAGTGGCCGTAGCATCAGTTGAAGCAGTATACAGCAGGTAGCCGGAGTAATAATAGCTGCACATTGCAGCTGTTGCATCCCGTAGTTCACGGTGGTCTCGGAGGAGACAATCAACGAATATGACTTGTGCCCCCTCAGGCAGGTCGTGCGAGAGACTAATGTCATGTTATGTATGAGACTGGCAACTTTATCATGTAAAACAACTTGTTAAAGAAAAAACTGCTGCAGTTGTACATGAATGTTTTGTTGCTGGCTTCCTGCAACGGGACCACCTACATTGGTGGCTCATGTTCCCCAGGGAACAAGTTGATGGCAGTAGCGAATCTACACTTTGGGGGCCCTAAAGCTTGAACTCTGGGAGGGATCCATTTAATTATTTTTTTAACGTGTTGAGGGATGGGGAAAGTAACGTATTATATTTTTTTAATGGAGGGGGGGAAGGCGCTGAAGCTCAAGCTTCATAGTAGATCCGCCTCTTCTTGATGACGACGATTTAGCAAGAAGACCAGAAAATGCTCCGTGTTGATTGCAAACACGACAATGCAACAATTTAAACAATTTGCCCAGGTCGACCACGCCTACGCGGCCAATGGTTTCCCGCGCTCAAACCTGACCTATCTTTGCCGGAATCCACTAACTACGCTCCAAGCCTCCCCCCACCCCCCAAGCTCTCATGTCTAGCAGTCAATCTGTCACGCTGCCTTAGTGATCGCCTAATTAGTAAAGGGATAATGCCACTGCCTGCAGCTAACCCTTCACAAGAAACACACACTTTAAATAAACACAAAGACACAACACAACTATAGGAACAAAATTGTAAAGTCAACCTTAAAGAAATCTTTACCGAGCGAGTTCTGCCTTTTCTCCTGTCAGGCAAACACGCATTGTACAATTTGTAATAATTGTTATGTTGCGACAAATAAAATACGAAAAACTTCGTCTACGCTTTGTTGTTATTATTATTTGTACTTTAGCGTGGTGTATTAAATAGTTCCATTTATAAATGAAAGGCTTTATACAGCGACAAATGCAAGAATAACCCCCACCTGAATTTTAAAAATACCTATACGCCGCTCCCGGAGATAAAAAAACAAAAAACTGAAATGAACATGTATTGTGTGCCTATTACTCAGACAGCAATGTCATTGTGACACAGACAGATTAGTATGCAAAGCGTTCATGTCACGCTGACCTTTAGACATGAGAGTTAGTCTGGCCTCTCTTGCCATCGATCCTTTTGCTGAGAGTCTGGCCGTTGATTTGCAGTGAAGGTAGCTCCCATTGCTGCCGGTTCAATCAACAGCGTTCAGCAGTAAGGGAGGCTGAACAAATGTTTAGCTTGGGTCAGCAGATCAAACAAGTTGTATAATAAACACTTATTTTAAAACGCAGTAAAAATGGAAAACACATTTTTTAATACGTCACCACGTTATGTGACCTTTTCACAGCTGTAATCTTGTAAGAATTCTTTGACTTTTTCGGCTTTAATTTTTGTATGGCGGGTCCAGGACGGATCTGTCAAGGTTCCTTCAATTGTTGATAGTTTAAAATGTTTCACAATAGAGAGTCGTATGCAAAGTTCCAGCTCCCTAGGCCATTTGAAGCCTAGTGAGACAAGGGCTCAAAGATTTGAAACATTCAAATAATGCTGTTCTCAAATTAAATTAAAGAGTTAAAAAAAAAAAAAAAAAATTTAGCGACACAAATTTGTCAATAGGAAGATTAACAAAGCAGGGATGTCATGGTGTGTATTCTACATGCAAGTCGTTTAAAGTCTCTGAAGTAACAAGCAAATAATAGAATTATTGCATCATCAAGTACACGGCGGCTAATGTAAGGTTACAATTCATGACTTCTTATTAGAGAACGACATTGCTATTGATGAATCAATGGTAGAATGAAAAAAAAAATTATACAAAAACACACAAATAGTAATACGTCTTACAAAGAGAAAGGACAAGAAAAACATACGTTGCGGCCACAAGGCCTTCGTCAGGGACAGACAAACAAGAGACAGGAGGGAAAGAAAGTGAGAATTAAGTAGATAACATGAAACTATAAAAATAAGAGAAAAAAACACTCCCTTATGTCCAGTCACATGTTGGAGCAAAGATGGCCGCCACTAAACCGGAAAGCGGAAGTGGTTGATGAATTTTGTTGATGAATCAACAAAAGGTAAGATTGCTGGAATTTGGCATCAAGCGTAAGACTAGCTGGGATAGACGTATGAGAGGATACATCCGGCGTGTATTCTGTACACAACCAGCGCGTAACAGCAATTGGCAATATTCATACCCTTCAAACCCTTCAACATTTGCCGAGTGAGACTGAACCCCTTTGTGTTCACCTGGGGCGCAGTGATGTCGATTTTGATAACAATATCAACAATAAGTTCTGCATGGGTTTGGTAATTTCATAATGTCAAACGAATTGCCATAGAAACCAATACATCAACAGTACGTGACTGTTTGGTGTATTCTTCCTGTAACCAACACCTATTAGCCCCCCAAGGAACATAAGCCTTCAATACACAGACGCCAAACCCTCGAATCGGTCGGTTGGATCGGAGGGTTGATCAGTGAGTTAACAATTCACTATCGTAAAACAAGCTATTGTTACCGAAACAGAACCAGGCTCGACAGTAAACATGACTCACTCTAATATCTTGGGAGCTAAGGAGATTTTTAAAATTGGATACTGGAATGTAAGAACTATGTATCAAGACGGAAAATTGGAAGAAGTAATTAAAGAAATGGATAATTATAAGTTGGACATATTGGGTGTCAGCGAGTGTAGATGGACGGGAAAGGGCATAAAATATATTTCAGAAGAAAAAAAGCAAATTATATACTCTGGTAGTAATGGTAATCGTCACACAGAGGGAGTAGCCATCTTAATGACACAGAAAGCAGCAGCATCGCTTATCAGCTGGGTACCTATCAATGAGAGGCTAATATTAGCTAGATTTCAGACACGATTTTTCAAGCTCTCAAATGTACAATGTTATGCACCAACTAACGACGCTCTTGATACCACAAAAGATGACTTCTATGAAGCACTTCTAAGTACCATCAACACAATACCCAAGCATGACATAATAGCAGTCATGGGTGATTTTAACGCCAAAGTAGGTGACAACAACGATGGAGTACAAAGATATCTCGGTACTCATGGCATAGGCTGTATGAATCAAAATGGCGAAATACTTCTAGAACTTTGTGAAATATCAAACCTCGTTGTGGCAGACACCATCTTTCCACATAAGAATATCCACAAGATAACATGGAATTCACCTGATGGCAGAACTAAGAACCAGATAGATCACTTCTGCACAAGCGCTAAACTTCGCTCATCAGTTCAAGACGTCAGAGCATACAGAGGTGCAGAGATCGGAAGCGATCATAACCTCTGCATAGCTAAACTGAGAATTAAACTGAAGAAGTTATACCAACAGAATAAAAATAGAAGAATAGATGTACACAGACTGCAATCAAATGATATAAAGGAGGAATATAATGTCAAAATGAACAACTATTTCGATGCTTTAGGCAAAATTGACAACGATATCACCACCAAGACAATCGATACTAAATGGGAACAACTGAGAACAGCAATGACAGAAGCAGCAGTAGCGACCACCGGATACCTAGTACATAAAAAGAAAAAATGGATGAGAGAAGATACTTGGGATAAAATACAAGAAAGGAAAACAGCAAAACTTAAACTACTAGCGGCAAGTACACATAATGCAGTTGAATCTTGCAAACTAACTTATAACTTGTTAAATAAAGAAGTGAAGACAAAAACTCGAAGAGATAAAAGACATTTCATCAATGAACTGGCCGTAGAAGCTGAAAATGCTGCAAGAACTGGTAATAGTAGGTGCCTTTATCAAATTACAAAACAACTATGTCACCAGCTTACTGCTATGGAAACACCTGTTAAAGGTAAATTAGGGAATTCGATACCAACAGAAAAAGAACAAATGAAGAGATGGGCTGAGCACTTCATGGAGGTGCTAAACAGACCACCACCAACAGTAACACCTGATTTTAATAATGAAACACCCACAACCACCTTGCCAATAACTTGCGATGAATTCACGCTGGACGAGATCAAACAAGCCGTTAAAAGATTAAAAAATTTTAAAGCTGCTGGAGTTGACGAAATTTCAGGGGAAATGATTAAAGCAGTTAATGACAACAACCTCTTGAGAATTTTAGATATTATAAATGAAGTATGGAGAGAAGAACAACCACCACAACAATGGAAAGACAGTATTATTGTAAAGTTTCCGAAGAAAGGTGATCTATCAGACTGTAATAACTGGCGTGGTATATCTCTATTATCAGTACCTGGAAAATTATTATGTTGCATGATGTTAGAAAGACTTAAATTGCATGCTGACGAAAAGATCAGAGAAGAACAAGCGGGTTTCAGGCCGAAACGATCATGTATTGATCAAATATTCACACTAAGAACAATTATAGAAGAATCAGTGGAAAGGCAGTCGCCACTTATTATCACCTTCGTCGATTTTCAAAAAGCCTTTGATAGTCTACACCGCCCATCATTGTGGAAGATACTTACAATCTATGGTTTTCCAACAAAATATGTGAATATAATCAAAGCGCTATATGACAATGCAAGATGTTGTGTTAGAACAAATAAAGGGAATACAGAATGGTTTACAGTAGAAACAGGGGTGAAACAAGGCTGTATTATGTCACCGCTACTTTTTGGAATAGCTATTGATTGGGTTATGAGAAACTATACCCACAATGAACAATTGGGTATAAAATGGACAAATGGAAAATTCCTGGGGGACCTGGATTTCGCAGATGATGTAGCATTCTTAAGTTCAACACCAAAACAATCCCAAGAAGCAATAAATAATTTGTGTCATCTCTCGGTTAAGATATGTCTCCAAATAAATGCCTCTAAAACTAAAGCTATGAACTTTTCTAACGAGACCTTTGATATCATCTTGAACGGGGGAAAACTACAGAAAGTTGAAAGTTTCAATTATTTAGGCAGTAAAATGACTCAGGATGGTGACACAACAAGAGAAATCCATACTAGAATTGCTTTGGCAGCTAGCGCCTTCAATAGATTATCTAACATTTGGAAATTACGATCATTGAATATACATACCAAGCTTCGTCTGTTTAATTCAAATGTTATCTCAGTGTTAACATACGGCTGTGAGAGTTGGAAAATAACAAAATCATTGGAGAACAAGCTGAATACATTAGAGAACAAATGTCTTAGAAAACTCATGAACATCAGTTGGAAAGAATTCAAGACTAATCGACAAATAAGAGAAGACTCTAGGCAGAAATATGTCTCCGACTATACAGTATAAGGAAAAGACGATGGTCATATATCGGTCATGTCCTACGAATGCAAAACAACAGAATACCACTACAGGCGCTCACTTGGGTTCCTGAGGGTAAGAGGAAAAAGGAAGACCAAAAGAAACACTCAGAAGAACAATCATAAGAGAAGGAAGAACGTTGGGCCTAAATAATGTGCAAGAGCTAAGAGGAGTGGCGTCACAACGAACAACCTGGAGAGCACTGGTTTCTGCCTTATGCGCCGTGTTTGGTGCTTAAAGAATTTATTATTATTACACACACGCCAAGTCCTTCTGTCACGTGCCATCAGCTCATCTTCTTTCTACGTTTTCATCATCAGTGTAACACATGTACAAGCTACGATTGTCTGCTTCACCACTGTGCACATGTGGATTAAACGAACAAACTGCTGAGCATGTTCTACAGGATTGTCATCTGTGTGACCAGTTAAGAAAGATATACTGGCCCATTGACTAAACTCAAAGCTATATGGAGTTAAAGAGGAACTTCAAACAACAGTCGAATTCATCATGAGAACTCGTCTGACGGTGTAAACATCAAAGATGCGATCGCAAGAAGAAGGAGAAGAAGAAGAAGAATCATCAGTATCACTTCTGTCTCCAGTTCCGTTCTCCGTGTGACATGTGTAATTATTCATTAGTTTGTATTTTTGTTTGTGTTTTCCTGATGAAACAATTTGTTTGAAAGCTTGAGTGTTTTAAATTCGGCAAAACGTGTATCATTGTCATCATTACTTTCAACATCATCATTACTTTCAACACCATCATCCTCATTAATCTTCAGCTCCCAAAAGCAGACTTGCATTAAACAAACATACGCGAAGTACTCCTGACCTGTACCATCCGCTAAAGGTCTTACCATGTTTTCTTAATTTCTTTCATTTACGTCTTCAGTTCTTTTCTCTCCGTTTGCTTTTTGGTCTCCCTCGACCTATCTTACCTTTTGGAGTCAACTACAAAGACTGTCTTGTTAAGCTATCAACAGGTTTCCAGTACCGTACTAATAGGGGTGGTGCGAGGGAGTGGTGCGCCCCGAGTGACAGTTAGGAGAGGGGTGCCATCGGAACTCTTATTACAGTACTGACTGTGTAAAAATCTACTTGAGAGCATAGTATATTTTTATGTGAGTTTTATTGTCGAGAGGGTGCCAAAGAAAGCATCCGCCCCCGTGTACCCAAATATTTTTAGTGCGCCCAGCTCAAAGTATATCGTATCCATTGCCAGCGTCCTCTTCTCATCTCTAGTACCACAGGCACTTTTTTGGTTATTGTCACGCTGACCTTATCTGATGAAGTTTTTGTGGCAAAGGTTGCATACAGGATAGAGTAGCTGGCAACATGCACAACCCTCCTTAGTCGCCTCTTACGACATTATTGAAAGATTACAGGGGTACTATTATTTTCTCCTCTTTAATGTCCCAGGTAACGTTCCATTGGCAGCATCTTAAACTAGTCGTTGTTTCACCGGAGCACTACTATCAGCCAACATTTCTCATGCTGTACCGGTTCAGCCTTTGTAGATACCGTAGCTGTATTGTGGAAGAACTGACAAATAAAGAGGTCCTATAAAACCTAGGAATGAAAAAAGAATTAATGAAGCAGATGAAAATTAGACAGCTAAAATATTTTAGCCATGTAAAAAGACATAACACCTTGCAGAAGACCATATTAGAAGGACAAGTTGAAGGCACACGTGCAAGAAGAAGACAGCGCTACTAGCGGGAAGATATGGACAGGAAAGAGTCTATCAGAGTGCACCATAAAGACGTTGAATATTCATTGCAGCCAACCTTTGTTATGGAGATGGTAGCTACGTTGATGGAAGATCTGTCACCATACTTTACCTATCTCTGCAATCCTCATAACTGTGTCTCAACTTTTCCTAACCATGTAATAATGACGTGCCCCGTGTAATTCCCCTGGGGTCTCTGAGGGGACAAAGTAAGATTAGGACCACCGCTCCTGCCCTAAGAGGCTACAAATGTGAGTTTGTGAATGGGCTGGCAATCTCATCATGTATAAAAAATTACTACAGAAACAACTGGTGCAGGAACAAGACCTTTACTGCAGGGTTCCTGCCATAAGGGTCAGCTGCAGTTCTAGCCCCGTGCTCTGTATGCAGCGAAAAAAAGAGGAATATACAATTAATTTTGAAGCTGTTATTTTTTTTTTTCACATTAAAAAAAAATCAGGGTAAGAGAACTGAAGCAGACCGAAGGACATAGACAGAAGAGAACTGAAGCAGACCGAAGGACATAGAAGAGAACTGAAGCAGACCGAAGGACATATGCAGAAGAGAACTGAAGCCGACCGAAGGACATAGACAGAAGAGAACTGAAGCAGACCGAAGGACATAGACAGAAGAAAACTGAAGACAAATAAATTGGATGAAGAAAACCTGGCACAATCTTGAGGCGGACGTGGTAAGTGTTTGTGATACCTGGGGATCTAAAGGGTATAGATAAATAGATAGATAGACAGACAGACAGACAAACAGACAGCCAGACAGACAGATAGATAGAACAGACAGACAGACAGACAGACAGACAGATAGATAGATAGATAGATAGATAGATAGATAGATAGATAGATAGATAGATAGATAGATAGATAGATAGATAGATAGATAGATAGATAGATAGATAGATAGATAGATAGATAGATAGATAGATAGATAGAACGAACGAACTTTATTTTCAAAGGGTTAAGAATTGGGCACGCAGGCCCGTCTGACATTCTGCCCTTCCTCTCTCTCTCATCATGTATACTAATATCCTTTCATCCTCACATTTACTTTAAGCATTATTAAGACATTTATCATTATAAAAGTAATACAGTATTACATTTGTCATGACAGACAGCCAGCCAGATAGACAGATAGATAGATAGATAGATAGATAGATAGATAGATAGATAGATAGATAGATAGATAGATAGATAGATAGATAGATAGATAGATAGATAGATAGATAGATAGATAGATAGAACAGACAGACAGACAGCCAGCCAGACAGATAGATAGAACAGACAGATAGATAGAACAGACAGACAGCCAGCCAGATAGATAGATAGATAGATAGACAGACAGACAGACAGACAGATAGATAGATAGATAGATAGATAGATAGATAGATAGATAGATAGATAGATAGATAGATAGAACAGACAGACAGCCAGCCAGATAGATAGATAGATAGATAGATAGATAGATAGATAGACAGACAGACAGCCAGACAGATAGATAGATAGATAGATAGATAGATAGATAGATAGATAGATAGATAGATAGATAGATAGATAGATAGATAGATAGATAGATAGATAGAACAGACAGACAGCCAGCCAGCCAGATAGATAGATAGACAGACAGACAGCCAGCCAGCCAGATAGATAGATAGATAGATAGATAGATAGATAGATAGATAGATAGATAGATAGATAGATAGATAGATAGATAGATAGATAGATAGAACAGACAGACAGACAGCCAGCCAGCCAGATAGATAGATAGATAGATAGATAGATAGATAGATAGATAGATAGATAGATAGATAGATAGATAGATAGATAGATAGATAGATAGATAGATAGAACAGACAGACAGCCAGCTAGACAGACAGACAGATAGATAGAACAGACAGATAGAACGAACATACAGACAGCCAGATAGATAGACAGACAGCCAGACAGACAGACAGATAGATAGAACAGACAGACAGACAGCCAGCCAGACAGATAGATAGAACAGACAGACAGACAGATAGATAGAACAGACAAACAGCCAGCCAGATAGATAGATAGATAGATAGATAGATAGATAGATAGATAGATAGATAGATAGATAGATAGATAGATAGATAGATAGATAGATAGATAGATAGATTACAGAAACGATTTACAACCGTAATTATCAGAAAAACACGAAGGACTAAGATTGCGAGGGACATTAATATATGAGGGGAGGTCATTAATTATCGGTATACACGATCAATGCAGCTGGCCGACCCAGAAACAAATCCTTCCCACAAACAATACGACTCAACGTTTAGGTGTGTTTATGCCCCATCAAATCAACTGGCTCCACCTGTAAGCAATAATTCGATAGCTCCGGCGTGATATGTAGTGTAGCCCCAAATCCGGTCATATGGATTTTTCAAGGAAGGTGCGAGGTCTCGTTTTGACGCACCCTCCCCCATGCCGTACTGTAGTAGGTCGCGGGAGATGAGAGGAACTGTGGTAAGACGTGGAGTACAATGGATGGGTATGACCAAAAAATCGAAAAAAAGGTGATTCGTCTTACGAGGACAAACGAAAAGGAAAATAGCCAACGTTGTGGCCACACGGTTTTCGTCAGGGAAAGGAAAGAAAGTGAAAGTGTAATAGAAGCCCTTCAATCATAACTGACTATGGGAATGCGCCCCTGAACTGATAACCCTCAGGTATTTTTTTTTTTCATTTGTTCCATTCGGCGTGTTCTTTACTCTTCTGCTTGTTGAGAGAATTTCTGTTCGCCCAATCTGAGGCGGCACCATAGGGAGCATCGCCACTTGGTGAGTTCGGCAGCTTCATCGTCTCAAGTTGTTGGATTAAAGTCCTGAGCCTTCAAGTCTCTCTTGCACGCGCATATTTAAACCTCAGCTGCAGTCGCCTCGCTGTCTCCTTTTGCCAGTTGTCCGTAGCAAAAATCGTTGGAACTGCCACCATCTTCCTCGCGGCGGACATGGCCAAGCCAGCGTAGTATGTACTGTCTAAGCAGTGAATACCTGCTTTGAAGGCCAGCACATGATATAATAATGAGGGTTAATTTCATATTAATGAGTTGGAGGATACTATCATTTCCCAATTTTTTATTTTTATTTTTTTTATTTCGGCGAAATGAATTTCCCTTTTTTTTGAAGACGGCGACCTATACGACCGCACCGCTCAAGAGCCGGCTATGTGTAGCACGTTCCACCCCTATAGTTATTGTAGTTCAGAATCGACATCATAGCATTAAGGGCAAACCCATAGGTTTTCAGTCTCCTTTAGTAAATTTTGAAGGATGATGTAGCATCCTCCAGTCTTAACTGGCTGTGGGGGATGATGCACACCATATGTGACAGCCATAACATACGTTTTCTTTTGTGCTAGGTGTTACCTTTGATAGTGTTTTTTTTTTTTTCTTCATCGTTTCAAGAGCACGCGAATGCTGTCTCTAAAGGGTATGAATGCTGATTGCTGGTTGTATACACGCCTGACCCATCTTCCCATATGTCTATCACTGCAAGTTTTTACGTTTGACGCCGCCCTGAAATTGGACTGAGCACTGAAAAACCGACCTCATTAATGGAGATCGAGCGAACGATTGGCTGACAACAATCAGTCGCGTGTTATTTCAATGATTGTTAACGAATGCTATTTTGTATAATCGAAATAATGACGTAAGTCCTTATGTTGCTCTGATCGCTGTTAATAATATCATATAAAATACAAACCTGTAAGTACATGTCAATATCACTGACATGTGGTTTTGAAATGAATTTTATGTTCTGAGTTAAAGCGATGCTTCATTCACGTGACCTGTCCAGTGCCCTCAATTTAGGTCATACTACATCCTCTTCATTATTCTTAAAGCCCCCCAAGGAGCAGAGGCCGTCAACATGTTTATGCCTGGCCCTTTAGTGCTGTGCCACTTGCTTAAGAACGTTCCATGTATTTTTTTTATCCCTTTCATTTGTGTCTCCTGTTCTCATCGTCATGTTTGTCTGTCTATCTCTAATTCGTGTACCCTGCGGACTCCAGAAAAAACTGCCTTTGTATGTGTCCTATACATCGCCAGCGTCTTCATATCATCTCTTGTTCCACTGGCGCCTATCTGGTTTATGTCATCAGTTCCATATTGCTGATCTTGTCACACAATTTCAATCCTTCTATTCTACGTAAGCCTCCAGTTTTGAAAGTCGACAACTTCTTGGTTGTGCTTTGTATTTTTCTCCATGTTTCAGACCTTAAAATAGAACTAACGTGACATTTGAAGATTCTGATATTGTGCTATCCTCGATTTCTTTTGGATTGCCATATCCTTCCCAATGCAACGAAAGCTACTGTTGCATCCTTATTTTAATAGGCGTTACTAATTTCATAGACTATATATTTAATCAGCACGAGAGAGCCATGTTCTTGAGGTTTCTATAAATTAATCAAATAAGGGAATTCGACTGACTGTATCAGACCTTCGCAACATGTTTATTTATTATTTTTTTTAAAATGGCAAACATTACCAAATCTTAGCGATTTTGTAACATAGCACTCATTAATGCATATTAATACTGTATTTAATACAATAATGTGAATACTTGTGGTCTGTTGTGTACCACCATTGGGAATCTTGTTCTCTCCATGATCGAAATGTGCTGCTTGTTGTTTACCTGTGTCCGTAAAAGGTCTGGTGGATTAGGTTCGATTTCCTAAAATATTTGAACAAAGCAGTGTCTCTTTATCCCAGTCAAATCCTCTCATTCGGTCCTTCATCGGGCGGTTTGTGAGACTTTTTACACTTGTATGCTTATTGTAGTAATCTGTTCCCTCTTCTGTCATACATGGAATATAGGTAGCGCCCGCACTAGGGATTTTTCAACGTGGTGCTGTGACTCATCATGGGCCCTCACTGAGGTGGAGGCAATAGTCATTTGCACAACGTAGAGCAGTTTGTTGAACTTTGCTTCTCGTAGCCTTCAGGATCTGTAGGGTTCTAGCCCTCGGAGGACGTTTGAATTCAATCGCAGCACTGAGCTTAGCTTCTACGGCAGGTGTCATGACATCTGATGAACTCCTCAGCTATATACAGAGAGAACAAAATTAGAATCTTTAACTCAAATGTGAAGTCAGTCTTGCTGTATGGCTCAGAGACATGGCATTTCTCAAAGAGTATCACCGCCAAGCTACAGACATTTGTAAATAGATGTCTCCGACGGACCCTCGTTATAAGATGGCCAGATGTAATAACAAATATAGATCTAAGAAAAAGATGCAGGCAACAGCCAATACACACAGAAATTAAGGTAAGAAAGTGGGGATGGATAGGACATACACTCAGAAGAGAAAAATCAAGCATAGCCAGAATTGCTCTTGACTAGAACCCATAGGGGAAAAGAAGAATGGGGAGGCCAAAGAGGAGAAGAACTGTTGAAGAGGAGGCTAGGGAAATTGGAATGACTTGGGCACAGCTGAAAAAGGCAGCCCAGAATAGAAATCGATAGAGAGCAACTGTTTCTGCCCTATGTTCCACAGGGAACGGAAAGGAATGATAATGAATGATTCTCATAGTCTTATTTTTAATTTTGGCTGTTCTCTCAAATTTAGATTTTGAAGCAGTTTCCCAGGCTGGTATTCTATACTCTAGGCCGGTCATCCTCGTGAGGGTGAAGAAAACATGGAAAGACCTTGAGCTGATGGGACGGGACAGACAGACTTGGTATAAGTTTTGTGAACGCCTCCATTCCTTTGGTTGCTGAAGGGTGATGAGTGCCGGTCTAAGGAAAACACAAATTGAGTATTATATGGTCTTCGGCCCAAACAGGTTAGAGTCATTCTGTCTTGAACGTCACGTGAAACAAAGACGCAAGGAAGATAGTGAAGCTCAAGACCAAATCTACTCCTGAATTTAGTTGTCTACATCTACTTCCAGCAGACGGATTAGAGCGGCCTCTCGCGGCAAAGGTGCCGATTCAAAACATGGTGGCGTCACGCTCAAGTCTACCCAGCTGTAAATGGGTACCCGACTACGCTCTTGAGTTAGGGAAGAAAAAGGAAGCGAGGAAGGAACGGGTCACCCCTACCTCTCAGTGTTGGACCTAGTATAGTGAAGTCTCTAAAAGATTGCTCATTTTCCTTTACGCTCCTTACGGAGGTACTGCTACTCCTACTACTACTACTACCACCAGCACCACCAATACTACTACT
Source organism: Oreohelix idahoensis (assembly GCA_024509875.1). Lineage (NCBI taxonomy): Eukaryota > Metazoa > Mollusca > Gastropoda > Stylommatophora > Oreohelicidae > Oreohelix > Oreohelix idahoensis. The sequence goes on from JAMPIV010003606.1 coordinate 146,072, forward strand.
ATTACCACCACTACTTCTGTTACCAATATTACCACTAATAATAATACTAATACTGATGCAACAACTACTACTATTACCGCTATTAACAAAACCACTACAGCTACTATCACAGCGACCAATACTACTGCTAACACTACGACTTTTCTACTAATACTACTACAATGACCGCGACTACCTCCAAAAAATTCTACACCAACAGACACAGTAAGAACCACTACTTAATAAAAACTAAGGAAGTTGAGGGGAACTGCGGTAAGACGTGGAGTACAATGGGTGGGTTTGAAAAAAAAATCGAAAAAAGCTGATTCGTCTTACGAGGACAAAAGACAAAGAAAGTAGTCTACGTTAAGGCCACAAGGCCTTCGTCAGGAAAAGAAAGAAAGTGAAGGCTAGATAGGAGACATAAGAACTTAAAGAAATATAAAAATATATAAAAATAAATATAAATGAAACCTAGGTACTTCCCTGAAGGCGAAGCATGGCTGAAAAGGAAGTACCTAGGTTTCATTTATATTTATTTTTATATTTCTTTAAGTTCTTATGTCTCCTATCTAGCCTTCACTTTCTTTCTTTTCCTGACGAAGGCCTTGTGGCCGTAACGTAGACTACTTTCTTTGTCTTTTGTCCTCGTAAGACGAATCACCTTTTTTCGATTTTTTTTTCAAACCCACCCATCAATAAAAACTACTATTACTCCTGCTGCTAATACTATTACTAATATTACTACTACTTCTTCTAATAGTAAGACCAATAATTATAAAAAGAAGGGGAAACAAAGAAAGTTTTAATCAAAATAAGAAGAAAAGCATTAAGAATACGGTGCCCTCTCGAATAACGAAATTAATTAGTCCCTTAACGTTGTTCTTTGTTTGAAGTTAGCGTTATGCGAACCTAGACACATACAGTACAAATAAAACGAAGATGGAGAGAGTAATTGTTTTACGTCAATGTTTGAATTAAATTTCGTTAAGTGAAATTAAATAAATAAATACATAAAATGTAAATAAATAAAAGAAAAAAGGATGCCAGATATGACGAAATCGTACTATTCGATCGTCCAATTCTTCTTTCTACTCTTCTCTATGTCATTATTCACCTGTCCTTATTTTTTCAGTCAAGGTGCGATCCCACGTTTTAGCGGTTGACCACTAATACCATGTTTATCTTCCTGATTTTGCCCAGTCACCGCTTAAGCGAAGGCGGGGATTAATAAAGATTAAACTATATTGACACCTCTTTATGAGACAGCCGACCGTTTACTCAAAATACAGGCAAGTGATAGATAAACAAGTGATTTTTTTTCCGTCAAGTCTGGGATGCTTGTTAAATAAATTCAGACAATAGCCTCGGAGCATTGTTATTGGCAGTTAAGTTGTCAGAACACCACAATGGAATTAAGTACTTGTTTCCGGTCAGTTGGTGTGTAAAATGGTCATCTAAAAGATTATATTTGTCTAATTTTCCAGGTACGAGCGCACAAATCGCCTATCCTTATCTTGATTACAACACGACTAAACCTCAGAAATGAGGTATCCGAGGAAGGTGGTTGAAGTAACAAGAAGAGACATGGTCCGCAACCAGGCGATACGTCGAGGCCTAAAAACCCAATCCCTGCAGATCCAAGTAGAACAGTCCCAACTGAGATGGTTTGGCCATGTCTGCAGAATGGGAGAAGATCGGCTACCACGACAAGCATGGGAAACTAAGAGCCAGGGATCTAGATCTCCAGGACGACCCAAAGTCCGCTGGAAGGACAACATTAGACAATCTTTGAAGGACCGAGGACTAGAATGGAACCTAGCCAGGAGGAAGACAGCCGATAGAATAGTATGGCGCTCTCTCTTACAAACCTCTACACCTCAAGGTAGAAGATGAACGAATAAGTAAGTAAGTAAGTACAACAAGACTGAAGTAATCGGACATTGTTGTTGTTGTTGTTTAACTAGGGATATTGAGCTTCTCACTCTGCTGTTTAGCAGACAATACCAAGTTGAACACCCCTTGGTATTATCCACACTGTAGATCTAGGCTTTTCCTGTGGCTTTTCTGTCATTCCAAAACGTGTTGAGTTGAAGTCTTGAGCTCCAGTTTTTCCAACTTGGCTTGCATTTAAACGATCCTCACATCTAGTCCCAAGCTAGGAGTAAGAAGTGCATGGCATTCTATGCATTCCTCACCATCCAAGGGGTCTCTCCAACTATGCAGAGTGTGGTAAAGTGGGATGTTATAAATATTTATAGGGGACTTAGTGTACTGACTGAGATCAGCTGTGAAGGTATCTGTATCTAATAAGTGTGGTGTATTACAGATAACCTTACTTGCTACCACATTTATGCCTCAGTCAGAATTATTCTAGGGTTATGAAAATGATGAAGTGTAAGTCACAACAACAACAGACAGATAAACAATTTAATTTATTCTACAACACTTTACAACACTGTGACACTCACACACATATGACACTCTATAAGACTATCTTAAATGAGTCAAGTGATTAAGTTTAAAAATATATGTATTAATTCTTGTCAATAATGGATATCCTGATTCAACTACACAGTGAACCAGGAATCACAATCAAATGTAATTACAAGTATTATTTACACAGTTTATATATATGAACTTTGTATTGACATAGTTTATTATTATTATTCTATGTGTGTAATTTGTGCAGTAGTAATATGAGGTAATACTGGTTTTGTTCAAGCTTGGTTGTTGTTTTTCATCATGACTTCAAGTGTTTGATTATCGGGGAAATAGTATTGGGAAACTTTCACAGTTCCTGCCATTTGAACCAATTAATTGTCCCTCTGTGGTTAACAAAATGTCAATTTTTGAGGGGGCACATAATGTTGAGCTACTCTGGCCACAGAAGCTTATCTTTCGTGATGGCGGCAGGAAAAGACTCCTCTGCTCGATTGCTTCCTGTGTTCTGGAGACACTTCACTGGTCGCTATCTGGACCCAGGAGTATGCTGTCAGCCTCTGGATTCAGCAAAACTCAGACCAGGTGCTGCTTCAATAACTAGGACCACAGTCCCTGAAACAAGAAGGTTGTACCTCCTACTTCATAACTAATTTATAATCTATTTCCACAATGAACGCAATACATAACAAACACTGAGTTCAGAGCGTTAGGCCAACTGCTAGCTTCATCTGAAACAATTTACACCAGTATTCTCCTCCTAAATGGTTACTACGCCTCTGCAATTCCAGCATTAGTTCCTTCTAGTCAATAAGATAGGTGTCAGTGTATTGTTTGGCAATTCCATGCAGTTTTACTTTTCTCCGACACCTCCTGTTCAGGTTGGAGCAATATTTAGGCTTTGCCTCATGTTGGCTACTGAACCACACACATATACAGACATAAATTATCAATTTACATTCAATTTTCATTAAAAAGATATCGAATATATCAAGCTTACCACAATTCATGGAAATAATACACAGATACGTTGGCTGGCGATGAATAATGGCACAAATTCCGATCTGCCTCTGTCCCAGACTTTTATTTAGAAAAATATGATCTGGCTCTCAACGCACTGTTTCTTAGTAAGTTTATTTTAAAGTGTGGCACTGACCTGACGCTCCTAATTGACTATATTGGCGGGTCTAACCAATCGAGCCATGTTTACACAGCTTTTCAAAAAAAAGTACTCCTACTCACGTTTCCCTAACAACAAATAATTAGTATTTGTAGCCCGACTAATCGTGTTTAGCCTTACATTTATTTCTATCCAATCAAATAGGATTTTACATGGTGGCCCATTTCCCGTAAAATAGTGGGTTCAAAACATGCCACTGTGCGATTATTTTTTTGGGTGTTGTCTGACACCCTCACTATTTTCTTTTGGCTATAATTTGTTAATTCCTAGACTATTTGTGTAACGTTTAACATATTCTTTGTCAGCACGTCCTAAGGAACCCAATTATGTAAATTTAAGGGAGCTATGTGGCTGCGTTCAAAATGTGCATTTTCTTCTACCTCCTGTTTACTTCGATACGATGTGGTGTCTGGATACTGTCAGGCTTTCAAACGTAAACCAGTATAATGTCATGTTTCCTAATAAGCGTTTTTCAGGTTTTTAAACCTAACTCTCGTATGGGTAGTGTTTTTTATCACTGTCCATTTGAAAAAAGTTAGTGCCTCTGGCCTTACGCTTGGGGTGGCATGAATTGTATATCGCGAGACGCGTGTTAGGGTTGCATGCGTTCCTGCTTTCAGCCCTCACTCTCTCTTTCTATCCTAAGTTTCATCTGTCTTTTCATCACGCCGTGTATAAAATGAAATTAATGGAAGTATTAATTTAGGTCATTACGCAGGGTGCCTAGCTCAAGGTTTTCTTAGAAATGCAGTACACGTTTTATTGTAGAAAGCGTGTAGTGATGCAGTAGGCTTTACTATCAACGGGAAACGTTACAATTTGCAGACGAAGTAGAAAACAAGGGGGATTTTTGTACGCCATTGTGACAGCACTGTACTTTTACCATTTCTCTTTCCTTTTATTGTATTTATGTGTTAGGCTTTTAATTTATATATGTGGATTTAGAATGTTTCACGACACAGAGCTAAAATACTGTACTCTGGCTCTGGTCTCTCCCACGAAAAGTCACGTCCTGCACAGAGCCATTTCTCAGCTTTCCCTGCCTATCACTGGGTCCACAGTGAGATCCTCCTGCTTGCACTCAATCAAGTCAAAGCCAAAGAATTTCGCCTGGGGCTCAAGTGACTTCTCCAAGCTTAGTGTGCAATGCTGGGTTCTCAACAAGTTTCACCACAGGGGGAATCCCTGGAAGCGTGTGCATGATTTCAAGAGTCAATGAGGATGTAATTAGCCTCACAGTCATAGGGTCACCACCACGTACGTTTTTTGTAGCATTGTGCATAGCTGGTGGTCGTATAAGGATGAATCGAGATATGCCTCCATGCATATTCGGACATTGGGAGGGATGATATAAACAGTTCCGGCAAGGTGTATTATAGTAATAAACAGACAGGAGAAGAAGAAATAACAACCTTGAAGAAGAGGGGCAAGGCAGAATATATAAATGTTCCGGTGAAGGTAACAATTAGTTACATTTACCATACACGGCGCTGTCAATAATTAGTAATACCGCCGATCCCTGTTGACGAACGACCCGTCCTACATTATAAACGATATGTGGATGGAAAATGTATTAAAATAAGACACCTTACCTTGTGGTTGGCTTAAAATTACAAAATTCAATAAACTAAATTATGATTTGGTTCCACCCAAAGTAAACTTCCAAGGTTGAGTTTTGCGTGGGTGTGGTAAAGTGGGATGATATAAATATTTATAGGGGACTTAGTGTACTGACTGAGATCAGCTGTGAAGGTATCTGTATCTAATAGGTGTAGTGTTTTACAGATAACTTTACTTGCTACCACATTTATACCTCAGTCAGAATTATTCTGGAATATGGTGATGACTACGTTGAATGTCTAGGGTATGTATATGATGAAGTGTAAGTCACAACAACAACAGACAGATAAACAATTTAATTTATTCCACCACACTTGACAACACTGTGACACTCACACACATTTAACACTCTATAAGACTATCTTAAATGAGTCACTGGTAAAGTTTCAAATATATATGTATTAATTACTTTCACTAATATATATCCTGATTCAACTACAAAGTGAACCAGGAATCACAATCAAATGTAATCACAATTTATATGTACAGAATTTATAAATATGAACCTTGTAGTGACATATTTTATTAATATTATCCTATGTGTGTCAGTTGTGTAGTAGTACTATGAGGTAATACTGGTTTTGTTTTCAAGCTATGTTGTTATTTGTCATCATGACTTCAAGTGTTTGTTTATCTGGGAAATAGTATGGGGGAAAAGTTCACAGTTCCTGTCAATTTAAACAAGGTATTGTCCCTCTTTTTTTTCTAAAATGTCAATTTTTGAGGGGACACATAATGTTGAGCTCCACTGGCCACAGAGGCTTAACTTTCGTGATGGTGGCAGGAAAAGACTCCTCTGCTCGATTGCTCCCCTGGGTTCTGGAGACACCTCACTAGTCGCTATCTGGACCCAGGAGTATGCTGTCAGCCTCCAGATTCAGCAAAGCTCAGACCAGGTGCTGCTCAATAACTTTAGGACCACAGTCCCTGAAACAAGAAGGTTGTACCTCCTACTTCATAACTAATTTATAATCTATTTACAGACTGAACACAATACATAACAAACACTGAGTTCAGAGCGGTAGGCCAATTGCTATCTTCATCTGAAACAATTGACATCAGTATACTCCTCCCTAATGGTTACTACGCCTCTGCAATTCCAGCATTATTTCTTTCTAGTCAATAAGATAGGTGTCAGTGTACTGTTTGGCAATTCCATGTAGTTTTACTTTCCTCCGACTCCTTCTGTTCAGGTTGGAGCACTATATAGGCTTTGCCTCATGTTCGCTACTGAACCACACACATATACAGACATAAATTATCAATTTACATTCAATTTTCATTAAAAAGATATCAAATATTTCAAGCTTACCACAATTCATGGAAATAATACAGAATTACGTTGACTGGCAATGAATAGGGCACAAAATCCGACCTGCCACTGTCTCAGGCTTTTATTTAGAAAAATATAAGCTGAATCTCAACGCACTGTTGCTTTAGAAAGTTTATTTGAAAATGTGGTGCTGACCTGACGCTCCTAATTGACTATATTGGCGGGTCTAACCAATCGAGCCATGTTTACACAAGCGTTCGAAAAAAAGTACCCTTCCTTCCGTCTCCCCTAACAACAAAAGATAGTATTTGTAGCCCGACTAATCGTGTTTAGCCTTACATTTATTGCGCTCCAATCAAATAGGATTTAACATGGGGACCTATTTCCCGTACAATGGTGGTTTTAAAATCTGCCACTGAGCGATTCTGATTTTGGTGTTGTCTGACACCCTCACTATTTCTTTTGGCTATAATTTGTTAATTCCTAGACTATTTGCGTAACGTTTAACATATTCTTTGTCAGCAAGTCCTAAGGAACCCAAATATACAAATTTAAAGGAGCTAAGTGGCTGCGTTCAAAATATGCATTTTCTTCTAGGATAGTCGTGCTGTTGCCACCTCCTCACTTCCAAACTTTATGGTGTCTGGTGTACTGTCATGTTTTCAGACATAAAACAGTATAATGTCATATTTTCTAATAAGCATTTTGTAAGTTTTAAAACCTAACTCTCGTATGGGTAGTGTTTTTTATCACTGTCGATTTGAAAAAAGCTAGTGCTTGTGGCCTTACACGCGTGATGGTAGTAATTGTATAGCGAGACGCGTGTTAGTGTGGCATGCGTTCCGGCTTCCAGCCCTCCCTTCTCTCTATCCTAATTCCATCTGTCTTTCGTTTATGGTAACTTAGTGTATAAAATGACATGAATGGAATATTAAATATAGGTCAGCTTGCGTATCTCAAGGTTTTTCTTAGAAATGCAGTACACGTTTTATCGTAGAAAGCGTGTATGCTGCAGTAGGCTTTTACTATCAACGTGAAACGTTACAATTTGCAGACGAAGGAGAAAACAAGGGGGATTTCGAGTACAGTCATTGTGACAGCACTGTTCTTTACCATTCTTCTGTCCTTTTATTGAAGTTATTTGTTAGGCTTTACATTTACTTTTTAATTTATATATGTGGATTAGAATTTCACACGACAGTGGGCGAAACTTAACTTTAAAACCTTGAGGTTATGAAGATCCCCACTGCATTTCCATCTTCGTCAAGGAGACTAGGCGCCAGGTTAGATGATAGTCATAGGTTTTCTCTATAGGACGGGAACAGGATAACAGTAGAACTAATGAATTTAACAGTGTAAACTACTAACAAATTCCATAAAATCACAATCCAAGAAAGTCTTCCTCAGGTGTTATAAGTTAAGAATGTATTTTAACAAGTAACCTTAGCTTACTGGGGAAAGACTATGATAACCATTTGCAGGACATACTACGACCATTCTGTGCACCCCAGTCTGGATATAATAACTCATTCATGGGTAAGTTGTAACATGTACATTTTCTTATTTTATACGTGCATTTAACATGTACGAAGTGCTTATTTCTGTAAATTTGTGCGTGAGGCTGGTAACCACATCACATAAATAACTTATCACATAAACCACAACTGCACGAGCTGGTGACTGCATACTTACAACAGGAGACACAAAACTTAAGGAAAATCCGATGTTCGTATTTTCTTTCAGTTCCTGGTACTAGTTACTAGACTCTGGACAAAACCTATAACAGACGGGTCTAAAGGACACTCAAAGCGGTGAAATTTGAGGCTGTTACTCTTGCATCACAAGAAACCTGCTAGTTGTTCGACTCCCGAAGAGAAAAGGAACAGTCCAGACTGCTCCAAAAACCAGCAACAACTACATCGGACTCTAGCGACGGCCTGTTAAGTCTGAAACCTAGCCAGCTTATGAACTCATTCTTTTCCTCCATAACATAACATCAATTCCAAGAAAGAAAATTCCTCTTGACTACTGTTTGTTCAACAGTAAAAATTTTCAATTTTTAAACTTGTTTCATTATATTTAAATATACCCATTTATATATGTGTAAATATAAACCCTTAGTTGGTGTCCATAACCTGGTTAATTGAAGTGATGTGTCGTGAGACATTCTAAATCCACATATATAAATTAAAAAGTAAATGTAAAGCCTAACGAATTAATTCAATAAAAGGAAAGAAGACTGGTAAAGACCAGTGCTGTCACAATGGCGTACAAAAATCCCCCTTTTTCTACTTCGTCTGCATAATTGTAACGCTTTCACGTTTACTAGTAAAGCCTACAGCAGCATACACGCGTTTCTAAAAATAAAACGTGTACTGTATTTCTTAGAAAACCTTGAGATACGCACACTGCTTAATGACCTAGATAAAATACTAGCATTAATGTCATTATATACACTGCGTAATGAAAAGACAGACGGACTTAGAAGAGAGAGATAGAGAGATGAACGGAGGAACGCATGCAATACTACCACAGTCTCGCGATATAAAATTAATGCCACCCCACGCGTAAGGCATGAAGCACTAACTTTTTTTCAAATAAACAGTGACAAAAAACATTACCAATACACGGTTAGGTTTTGAAAACATGTTTAATGCTTATTAGGAAACATGACACAATACTGTTTTACGTCTGAAATCCTGACTTTATACTGACAGAACAGTCGAAAAGGCAGGACAGGTGGCGGTTCTAAATCGATAAAAAAATAAAAAACAAATACACGACTATCCTAGAATACATATTTTGAACGGAGCCACTTAGCCGCATTAAATTTATATATTCGTGTACCTTAGGACTTGCTGACAAAGAATATGTTATGTGTTACGCAAATAGTCTAGTAATTAACAAATTATAGCCAAATTACTATAGGGGTGTTGTCTGACAGCACAAGATCATATTTGCTCATGTTTGGACCCTGCTTTAGGGGAAATGGGGCCAGCAAGTTAGATACGATTTGATTGGCGGTAGTCAGATGTAAGGCGAGACCTGATTAGTCGGACTGCAAATACTATTTTTGGTTGTTAATGGAAACGTAGGAAGGGTAAATTTTTTCAAAAGCTTTTGTAAACATGGTCTCATTGGCTAGACCAGTTGATATAGTCAATTAGGAGCGTCAGTTCAGTGCCACTTTTTGAAAATCCAATTTGTAAAAGCAAGTGCGTTGAGATCCAGCTCATATTTTTCTAAATAAAAGCCTGGGACAGAGGCAGATCGGAATTGTGCCATAACTCATCGCCAGTCAACGTATTTGTTTAATATTTCCATGAATTGTGGTAAGCTAGACCTATTTGATATCTTTTTGATGAAAATTGAATGTGAATTGATAATGTATGTCTGTATGTGTGTGGTTCAGTAACAATAAACAGAGGCAAAGCCTAGATATTGCTCCAACCTGAACAAAACTTATCGGAGAGGAGTATAAATGCATGGGATGGCCAAATAGTACTATGACACCTATCTTAAAACAACTTGGCGGAGGACTGTGGAGGCTGAGATGCAAAGAATGAACCAGAGTTGGGGCACTGTACGAAGGATGGCCACCGACCGAGCAAAGTGGAATCAATTTGTTGTTGCCCTACAAGACGCCACTAGGCGTGATGGCCACTGACTGCTTTGGCGGTCGGTGGTTAAGGATCGAAGAAGAAGAAGACCTATCTTATTGAATAGAAGGAAATAATGCTGGAATTGCAGAGGCGTTGTAACCATTAGGGAGAGGAATACTGGTGTATACTGTTACACGAGAAGCTAGCAGTTGGACTACCGCGCTGAACTCGGTGTTTGTTATGTGTTGTGCTTCAGTGTGGAAATAGATTATAAATTAGTTCTGAAGTAGGAGGTACAACCTTCTTGTTTCAGGGACCGTAGTACTAACGTATTGAAGCAGCACCTGGTCTGAGTTTTGCTGAATCCAGAGGCTGGTAGCATACTCCTTGGTCAAGATAGCGACCAGTATTGTTTCTCGAGGAAACGGTGAAGCAAGCGAGCAGTGGAGACTGTTTCCTGCCGCCCACACAGAAGTTAAGAGTTCGTGGCCAGAGCAGCCAATCTTGTGTATACCCACCCCCCCCCCCCCCCCTCTAAAAGTGACTTTACCTTAAATCAAGAGGGACATTTATTTGTTTCAAATAAAAAGAAACTGTAAACCTTCCCAATATTATTTCCAACAGAAACAGACACTTGAAGTCATGATGACAAACAACAACTTAGCTTGAAAAGCCAGTATTACCTCATAGTACTACAGCACAACTACACACCTATTGCAATAATAATATATGTCACTACAAAGATCCTATCTATAAATTGTGTACATACAACTTGTGATTACATTTGATTGTGATTCCTGGTTCACTTTGTAGTTGAATCAGGATATCTATTATTGCAAGGAATTAATACATATTTTTAAAAGTTACCCTTGACTTATTAAGATAGTCTTATAGAGTGTTATATGTATGTGAGTGTAACAGTGTTGTAAAGTATTGTGGATTAAATTAAATTGTTTATCTGTCTGTTGGTTGTTGTGAACATACACTTCATCATTATCATAACCCTAGACATTCAACGTAGTCATCACAATATTCCAGAATAAGTCTGACTGAGGTATAAATGTGGTAGCAAAGTAAGGTCATCTGTAATACACCACACTTATTAGATACAGATACCTTCACAGCTGATCTCAATCAGTACACTAAGTCCCATATAAATATTTATATCATCCCACTTTACCACATATATTGGGGTCTCGCTCCCGGGATATTGAACCTTCCCCTAGCATATATATTGGGAGTAATTCACTTCGGGAAATTATAAAAATTAAAAAGGTATTCTTGGGTGGAAAAATAAGGTTGAGCTCTCAGTGCCTGTGGTTGTCCTTAGATAATTATTTATAGATTGAATTGTTTAGTTAAATATTGTATACATTTGCCTGTTAGAAAATGGCGGACCTAGCAAAATTTCGATCTGCTGCTGTGCAGGCTGCTAAAGAGTTAGGAATGGACGGGCAAGTTATGATTGCCTATGTCACTACTGAATGTGACAAATTTATTGAACGTGAAGAAAGAAAATTTGAAGCAGAAAGAAAGTTAGAGGCTGAAAAAGAAATTAAGATTGCAGATTGAGGCTGAGGCTAAGGCATTGGAGGCAGATAGGGAGATTAAAAGGCTCCAATTAGAAGAAAAGAGACAAGCTGCAGAAAGGGAAGCAGAGGAAAGAAGATTGACTGCAGAAAGGGAAGCAGAAAAGGAGGAGAAGAGATTACAAAGGGAGCACGAGTTACGACTAAGGGAGTTGGAATTTCAAGGCCGCGCTCCTGAAAATGGTGCTAGTCCCTTTACCTCTGATGCCTCTGCTAGTCAGGGAGCCTCAACCTCAGCTATGAACTTTCATTTAGATCATTTTTTTGAGAAAGAAGATGATATCGAGAGCTATCTAAATAGATATGAACTATTAGCTACCACGTATGGGTTAGAGAGAGAAAGGTGGAGCTTAAAGTTATCTCAAGGGCTTCGTGGTACGGCTTATGAAGTTTTTGCCAAAATGAGCAGAGCTGATCAAGAAAATTATGACATGCTAAAGCAGGCTCTTTTGTTAAGATATGAAAACGATGGTGAATTTTATAGAAAAAAATTTAGGAATGCTAAACTACTGTCAGGTGAAACCTATCACCAGTTTTCTGCACGGTTAGAGACATACTTGTAGAAATGGACTTCTCTGGGGAAAACCCAAGATCTTAAGGAAATGATCCTTATAGAACAACTAAGAGAGTCCATGGCTCCAGACCTGAGAAAGTTTCTCATGGAACAAGGTGTAGAGAGGCTGGGTGAGTTACTAAATGTCGCTGAAAGGTATCAGGCAGCTCAAGCAGAGGTAACAAGTAATAAAAAGAAACAGGCAGATAATTTTAAGGCACCACAAAACTTTAATGAATTTGATCATAGAGATCAAAACAAAGGTAAGCACCAGTTTGATAGGCCACGGTATGATAATAAACATAAAACCCCACAATTCAGTGAAAGGAAATATGATGACAGGAAACCCTTCAGACAGGAAGGAAAATATTGTCAAATGTGCAGGATGCATAATCGTAATACTAGTGAATTTGGTAGGAAAGTTCCTCCATATCACGTGGCATGCATGATAACAGTGGACAAGGGGAAGAAGAAACTGACAGAGAATCATATAAATCTTCAACATCCCCCCATCTGTGAAGAAGTGACATGTAGTGGTGCCAAGGTTAGGTGCCTTTACGATTCAGGTTTAGAATATGACTCAGTTGTGAGTGCAACCCTAGTGCACCCTGAACAGTATACCACAGAGAAAGTGGAGATACAAGGGGCCGTAAAGGGAATATCCACCATGACACTTCCCGTAGCCGAGATCAATGTAGAGACAATGTACGTGGAAGGAGTGATTAGAGCAGCCGTGTGTGACGACCCTAATTACCCGCTGGTGTTAGGAAGCAAATATGTTTTTCTAGGAAGCCCTGTAAAACCTGTGGTAATGGCCACGCTTCAGGTCAGGTCGACCCCTAGTAGAACGGAGGAGGAACCACCAATAGTTTATTCTCATAAGCAGATGAGAAAGGCCCAGGCAAAAGATAAAACATTAAAACCTTGCTTTGGTAAATTTCCAACAAGCCATGCACACCCTAAGAAAGGACAATTTTATTTGAAGGAAGGACTGCTCTTCAGGAAAGCTAGAACAGGATCCAAAGAACAGGGACAATTGGTATTGCCAACCCCCTACAGGGAAAAAGTGATGGCACAAGCTCATGTTGTACCAGACGGTGGACACCAGAGAAATGGGACCACCCGTCAAAGGACATCGGAAAAATTCTACTGGCCCCAAGTAGCTGCTGATATTGCACAATTTGTGGGGGCCTGTGAAAAATGTAGCAAGGTACAGTCCCCAAGTTGGGAAAATCATAAGCAGATGCCAGCCAAGCATTCTGAAACATATGGGCCTAACAATAACAAGGAAAATAACAATAATAAGGTTGACATAGAGGATAGGTATCCACCTTCCCCCCAACAGTGTTCACCAAAAATATTTAGATTCGCAACTCTGAGAAAGGCATCCAGAGAAAATAGAAACTCAGACCAGTCATCCCAGGCACAGTTTGAAGCCGCATTTAGGGAGCTGGCTGACATTGACATTGAAGATGATCCGCCTAAGTTAAAACCGAAACAAATTGTTAACAGAAGAAAAGTGGGGAGTGGACGTGTGAGCAATTGGGAAAATGCTCACAGCGATTCACAATATGGCTATTAACTTAGCATTAAAAGGGCACTGGTGACATTGGTAGTCACCCGACCCTACACCGTCCAAGGGGAAGTAGTGTTCGGACCCTGGATGGAGATAACCCACACATCTTATAGCAATGCTAAGGGCGAATTGATTTCTGATGCAGAAACTCATTTCCCCACATATTATCTTAATTCACCAGATTGTCGGTTGGCGGAACTATAGTTGGTGAATATGGCCTCCATTTGAGTGGCACATTATAGAACATTATAAATATATTATTAGAAGGGTGTTTCCACATTCAATCACGCCTGAGATCAGACAAATTGTTGGCTGTGAACATTTCGGAGGAGCAGAGTGTCTCCATTGTTGCCTTTTTGAATTGAGGATAGTCCGAGTGTTTATTAAGGCTGATCAGGAAATTATTGGATCCCCTACACAACTCAGATATCACCATATAGATCAACTCCTCATAACGTACAAATTGAGGAACATCTAATATTCTCGGGACATGTCGTTGAGCAGACTCAGAGAAGAGAAATGGTGAAGACTGATT